>VXBC01007988.1:5667-19770 GCA_013399945.1 Ploceus nigricollis
GGTGGTTAGTGCTGGTTAGTTTTATTTTGTGCTCACTAAAAACTAAATCTTCTTTATAAGGTTGAGTTTTTCTGTCCATGCACACAGGTAACTGTAATCTGTGACTACCTTCGTAAAAAAACTCTTCTGATGTTTCTTTTGAGTGGGAAAGGTGTTCAAGTTGAAATTGCAGTATCTTAATTAAAAACCACACAAATATCATAGAATCATAAAATTATAGNCCTGTAGTCTGGTGACGGGGGGAAAAGGGTGCAGGGGGCAATGGGTGTCTTTGGTTTTTTTGATTGCTTTTTGTTTAAGAACAATTGGTTAGGAAAGCATTCTGATATGCCTTGATCCACAGAATTTTTTAGCCCTATTTACAATTAGAATATAGCTCCTCAATTATAGGATTCTGATACTATTTATATTCATAAAGATAGATTACATAACAATTTTCATACATCACAGGATAATTATTAATTGTTTGAAAGTTTTAAAAAGGTTGACAAAACTAGTCTTCCTTAAAAAAAACATGGTAAAAATCAGTTATTTGGCTCTCTTTAAATTTTTGGCTTTCACCTATCTGTCCTTTTTAAACATGTCCAGTAATCTTTTTAATAAAGATTTGAGAAAAAAGAATTCCTCTCAAAACACCAGTGTGTTCAGAACTCATTAACTTTTCTTACTTTCACCACGAAGTGTAAATCAGAAATTGATTTGGGTCAGTTCTCTTTTGCTCACAGTTATCAGTCAATCTGATGTTAAAGTTTTATTATACCAGAACTATAAAGAAATATCCCTCCCAAATTCCATAAAAGTACAAATCACTATTAACTTAACCCTTTTGTTTGAAAAGTACAGAAATCTTAAATGCTGCAGTACTTTCAAAGCAGTCACCTAGCTAATCGACTAATGTTTGCTTTGGGACGAGGAATAGCTATTAATTTGTTTTAACTGAAAGGAAAACATAATTCCACCTTTGTTTCATATTTTGAATAGAAATTAATTAACGTCATTTTAACTAAATCCTCATATTATCCTCATACTATCTACTTACAAAATTAAAAGTTACAATTATTCAGAATAATTCTGCTTCTTCAAAGACATTATGAGAGTTACAGCCTGAGCCACACTCTTTCACTCGTTTTCCCAATTTCAACAGAACCAGAACTCTCAGGCCCAGAGAAGTCTGGTCTTGTGAAGTTTTGTTTGTTTGTCCATTTGTTTGGTTATAGAAGGTTGTCTGGGAAGGAATTATTTCTCATACTGTAATATTAAGAAAATATTTTAAAAGTTCTGGTTTACCACTATTCACTAGGTATTGCAGGAAAAAAAATCTACTGAAGTTGGACGATTAAAATATTCTTATTACTCTCAATTCTACAATTTCTTTCTCCTCAGTTTTTTATGCCATGATTTCATTGGCCCTTTAGTGTACCAAAATGCTGGGATTTCCTTTCTCAGAAAAAATCAAAACACCCAGGTTAGTGGTGGTTAGTGCTGGTTAGTTTTATTTTGTGCTCACTAAAAACTAAATCTTCTTTATAAGGTTGAGTTTTTCTGTCCATGCACACAGGTAACTGTAATCTGTGACTACCTTCGTAAAAAAACTCTTCTGATGTTTCTTTTGTGTGGGAAAGGTGTTCAAGTTGAAATTGCAGTATCTTAATTAAAAACCACACAAATANNNACCAGGTTGCTCAGAGCTCCATCCAACCTAGCCTTGAACACTTCTATGGACTGGACATGGACAACATCTCAGGGCAAACTGTGCCAGCATAAATTGGTTCCAGTTGCTTTCTGATCCAAATGTTATTTAACTAGATGTTTCTCTGATCATAAACGCTTTTCAGTTTTTCATACTTTTCACTTGAGCTACCCATCCAGACGATCATGTTGATAAATTACTGGCAGTGGATACTTAGGGAACAAAAAAGACAAGATGACATACACGACATGAAATTTCTCTGACGCATTCTTCTTTCAATCACTGAATTAGGGAAGCCTTGACATGGGGGAAGCAACGTGCTTGATAGGTGCCATTATGCTCCTGTTTCAGAAATTGATCTAGTCTCTGTTTAACCACTCTTACTTCTTTGGTATGCGTACCGTTGTAACAAAGTAGCATTATTTTCTATGTTCAATTACTCATTTCATTAAAAAAGAATGTCACTTATGTACCTCACTGATGTATTTTGGGAGGTTTTTTTGAAACAGAAAATAACATTACCCACTCATCATCTATCAAAATTAATAAATTTTATAGACCTATAGATACTTCTTTCTCTCCTATGTCTTCTCAGAGCTCTGTCTCCTACACTAGTCTTTGGACACATACAAATAGATAATGTCATGATAATAACATTTATGCTACTACAGTTCACCAAATGGATCAGTATGGAAAAAGAAGTTACATTAAAGAATATTTTAGATGTAGTTCTAAACTATTTATACAAACAAGTCTATTCATATTCTAAATGAAAATTAATGATACATGAATATTAATATGTTGCTGCTTTGTCAGACAAGATTGCAATTTGTTGACATTTCCATGTTGTCAAGTTTATCTAAAATGTCTACTGCTCAAGGGCAATATAATTAAAAAAGTATTTGAAAAACAAGGAAGGTCAGAGATCCTTCTAGTAGTAAAATGATATATTTAAAAGTTGTGTAAACTAGATGCTGGGAAAACACTTTTGCTGAGCCCTTTTCTGTTAGAAAATAGTTTCCTTAAGTCCAAAGGTTTCATAGAAATAGTTAAATTTATTTTTATTTAAAAAGTATTTATTTACATTGCTCTAATAAACAAATTAGTAATATTAGCTTTATATTTAGCTATATGTATAAATAATACTTAATGATAATAGCAAAACATTAATAAAATACTCAAATAAAAGCATGCCATCAAAAGATTTCAGTATTATCTAAGTTAGTATTTTCTAAGTTTAAACTGAAAATTCACTGATACTTTTGAGAAAGAAATTTGGAAACCATAGAATAAGTAATGTTCATGAGAGATAGCTAAAATTAATTCTGACTGCTTCCCCAAAATTCTCAGTAAGCCACAGCTGAGAATACAATCCCTTTACTTTAAAATCATCTTGTTTACCAGAAAAGAAGAATTTACAAGGAAAGGCAAATTGCTTTACACACTATTGCAGTCTCATTGAGATAGAGAGAGGAAGTGTGTCAGCAACAATAGTCCTTCTCCATTTCTAGGAGGAATTGTAAGTCTGAAAAAATTTAGTAAATAATGATAATAAGAAATCACCATTTAGCTCCTTTGCATTAACAAACACTTTATTATTTTTTTCCTCATCGTAGTTCTCGATGAGAAAAATAATTGTACCTCTAAATGTATAATTGCCGCAGTGCGTGATCCTATAGTGCCCTGGCTGTGCGACAACAGGGGTGCCCCCCTGCAAGCTCTGCAGATCCCAGATATCAGTGGTCCAGTACAGGAACAGAAAACAGCGACGTGGATCTTGGGGGAGAACTGGGATATTTATTAGGTGGATGACAACACCTCAGGCTCCCAGGACCCCAAGACCAAGAGAAGGGGGTATACAGAGGATTTTATATTACAACTCAGGAGGAGTGGTTTAAGGCGATTAACCAATGAGGGCACGGCTGGGGAGGAATCTGAGGCGGGACTAACATTCTACAAGCCTATCAAGGAAAACAGGGGAGGTGAATAATATAAAGAAACAAATGATGTATTGAATACCAAGAGATTGGCAGAGAGTGTTCTGGAAAAAAGGGTAGGGATAGGGAGGATTGACAATTTGGGAGGGGAGAAGATTAGGGAGGAGATAGATGCATGGGAGCCAATAGGGAATCTATAGGGAGTGGCCGAGTGACAGACAGAAAGATTGACATTTAACAGAACTGAATAACAATCAGGGTGCAGGTTTAATTTTAGCACACTGGATACAGATAAAAAGTTGGCACTACTCTAAAAGATGGGGGGAGGCTAGGTCGTCTGGAGAAGACTAACAGCATAGTACAAAGCGATTACAAAGCTCATTAATAAGATAATAGGCACACTAAGAAAAACCTAAAGAAAAACACACCGCAACAGTGTAATATTTGCCAGTTGTCCGAAAATGCAAAATGGAAAGGAAAAAAAATTCAAGATCAGTATGGTACTTACAAGCAAAGCTCTATAGTTTTTCTATGAAATTGTGTATAAATGTCAGGTTTCACACTATTAAAATATCTGTTTAGGAAAACACCTCTGTAAAAGCCTGTAATCAGCTATTACTCTGCACTACATTACAGTTATTGCAAAATTGGTTCCAACAACATATACTGTCACTTAAAAATATTCTCTCCATGTACCATAAACTGAAATATTTCTCCTCATCACATACCAGATAAAACATTTCAGATCTCTTTTAATCAAAGCTGTGGTCTCCTGGGTTATTTTATACTAAATGCTTAAACTCTGTAAATGAAAAGGTAGATGCTAATCAGTGGTTCATTTTAATTGGAGAATGGGGAGGAGAGAAGAGATGTTTCATTCAGGTACAACCACATTTTCTGTGTCAACCATCTGCAAAATAGCATTTATATAAACACATTTTACAGCATTATATATAGGAACTGGCATATTTTATAATCTCATTTCTTGACAATCACTGGAGTGAAAACAAGGGCTACTGTAACTCATGGATCATCCCTAAGAAATCTGGTAGCATTGAATGTCGAGAGAGATCACTGAAGTCACTGGCAATTTAAGAAATATCTTCAGCTGCACATTGAACAAGGCCTGAGCTCCTCACTGATTATGAAAGAACTTGCTGTTAAAATTTAACAATGTGTAATCTATAGTTATACTGAGGAAACAAAATCCGATTTTTAGAAATATGGTTTAGGATATAAAGTTGTTATATTATCTCATAATGAACTTCTATTTCAGTTCACTATCCATTAGGACTATTTATGTATGAAACTGGAAAAAGTGATTATATGTAAACTGAAAATGGTGATCATTCTCTTCACTTTAGAAATGCCTAGGTTTATTCATCAACTGTTCCCAATTTGAATAAAATATTATATTAAACAATTCAGACTTAAAATCCTGTATTTTGTAACATCTGCAGTCTGAATTTTTTCTAAAGTGACCAGACCTTATGGTGCCAAGATTTTGTAAATCAAAATCTTAAACATTGTAAATCAAATTCATAAACATTTCAGTAGCTGAGGGCATGCTAAAGGCTCCTGGAATTACTCCACTATTTCTACTGATTTTGCCCTGCCCACTAGAAAGTTTAATTTAACGAAGAGTATCTGGCTTTCAGTAATCAGAAAGTTAATGTTGCGTTGATTGAAGAGATGAGACATGGTGTCCTGTTTCTTTTTTACGGTTTTAATTTATTTCTTGGGTTTACTTTTTACATGTGACAGGTGATTTACCAGTCTTAACATTGAATAATGTCAATGTATTTCTTTTTAGTATGCTAGATGAATTCTGAAATTACTTATCTTGTGGCTTTTCCTGATTTGTACAATATTCTATTTTTTCAGCATCCCTTCAATAATTATTTTCCTCGGTTCACTTAGGATATTCATATTCCACTAAGTAATATAAAAACCTACCTCTTTTGATCTTCTTCAGAGGCTATTCCTTCTCTAGCTTGTGACATGTTAAGGGAAAGCTTTTTCCATATATTATCTTAGTGCCATCAATCCACGTGCTAAAAAATATGTGCTGTATGATTATCATTGCCATTTACTTGTAAGTATGTAACAGTTTTTGGTCTATTGCTAACCCAGTATTCTAAGAGCAGATGGTGTCCTAAACATAATTTTATCTTTTAAACATCTGATTCCTTAATTTGTCCTGTTGAATAATTTACCAATAACTTAATCAGCTGTTTGAATAAAAAGTGTAAAGTCCCTTTCACACTGAAAAATTGGATGCCCAGTTGTTTGTCTGGAATTAAAAGTAATTTTTTCATATAGTATGCACTACATAATGCTGCTACTTAATGTATACTTTTGTGAATTAAAAAAAAAAAGTCTTATACTTTTTAAATACGTATTTTTAGATAAGGCAATAACCGTGGCATAGTACCTACATATAGAACTACAATACTTAAATGCCTCATATTTTTCATGTGAATTTAAAAGCAAGGCAAAAAAAATAAGACTCCCAAATCTTATTTTTATATTTCCTAAGTTAATAATTGGCTATACGTCCTGTGTTCTATCTTTAGAGCATCTTGTTTTCCATAATTACTGAGATGTCATATAAATTATGTTCTCTGACATTTGCTGAAAAAATGTATAAAAAAACTGTATTTTAACAGGATTTATTTGGACCCAAATGTGCATAAATTTATTGGGAAACAATTAAGAATACATGAGGGTATTTAAAGGGAAGTAAATGAACACCTCTTATTAGAAAATTATGTATAAACACAGAGAGTTTTTAAATTATGCAGGATAGAAAAACAATTCATTATTCAAGTAAGCTTGAGTTCCTTTAATTGTTTTAATACCTATTTTTCAAACCTGTATAAACCATAGTCTTTTTTAATTTACATATCTATTCCACTCTCTCAGTACTGGAAGTATATAAATCCAAAACTATAGGTACTAATTTCAGTTTTTCTTGTTGTGTTTCACAGAGTTGGTTTTTTTTTTTAATATTTATATTTTTACCCACTTCCAAGCCTTTTCTTAGGTTGTACTGTTGCTTCCCCTACCAAAATATAGGAAACGTGAGTTTGCTCATTGACATTTGTGTTAAATCTATATTGTCATAATTTATTACCCACCGGCTATATTTATTCAAAAAGACTGGAAATTGTTGCTTGACCTGCATTGTCTCTAATTGGTTACATCAACATTTCACATAGTTCTCCTTTTCTCAGTGGTGTCAAACAAATCAGTGCAAAAAGGAATGGGGCCCTCTTTGCTTCTTAAATGCTCATGGTTTACAGCATATCAGCTTGTGTCCTGAGAGGTCAAAAATGGGAGAGGCAAAGAATTAATTCAAGAAGATAAGAAACACCAACGTGTTCTAATACCTATGCAAGCTATGCACTTTTCTGTTGCCTCTATGCTTCATTATTCTTTTCCAAACACTTGTCAGTTTATCTGTCGTGAGATTTTTTATAAGCTTTTCCTTCCCCTCCTCTTTCAAATGTAACCACAGGTATACCAAGAACAGTTACGTTCTCTGCCTTCTACAACTTATAGTGTGAAGTTTAAACTGAACAAGTATTATCTCTCCCTCCAAGTGGACTGAGTATAATTCTACTGATTATGATGTCTTTATATATTTGATGCTTCACAAGTTATATAGAGAAAATGATCTGAACCTTCACTGCAGACAATTTTCAGTTCAGAACCATAGATTATGATATAATTTTAATAAGTTGAGACCCTAAGGAATGCTGAATTGAGTGTATCACATTACTTTCGGGGGAAAATCACAGAGTCTGGAATACACATTCTTACTATTTATTTAGCCTAATGCTTAAATAAAGTATCAGTGGTTCTGTGACCCAGCGAGCAAACTGATATTGATTTGATTCCAGAGCATGCTGGCAAGCTAACGTAATCATCTTCACTAGCCATCTACAATTTATGTCTTAACTGTGTTCTGCCTAAATCTTTCCAAAGAGCTTTCACCCTTGTAGTTATGTTCTAAGATTTTTCTGCTTTGTCAAGGGTCAGTATCCTCACACGTATTGTCTGGATGCTGCATTGTGTTTGAGTGTCACAGTTTTAGCTCAGATATCACCCTAACAGCTCAGACTGAAATAAGGCACATTATGTTGTTTACTTCTCAAGAAAACTATATGCAAGAAATCTTGTCTATATTAAATAAGTAATTGAGTATTTTGAGCAATTTGTTCTAAAAATGTCAAGACCAAAAATTAATATTATTCCAAAAAATCCTTTTCTCAAAATGTTCCACATAATTATTTTTGTACCCCTGATATTTGCTGTCACAGCAGCCTTTGGCGTGCAAAAGACAGGATCACTGGGAATGCAGAAACACAAGAAGAGAAGAGCCATTCATAGCACCAGAGGCAGTGCCTTGATGTGAACACCATGCCCTAACACAATGCACATTTTTGATTTGGAAACCTGCCCCCAAGCAAGCGGAAAGTGCAGATGCAACTGGCACAGGGGAGACATCTAGAGGGCAAGAGCTAAGTGCATCAGCTGACAGCAAGAGTGGCACAAGTTTCCTGGGGCACTAGAATTCTTTTTGGATATAAAGCATGGAAGGAGACACCAAATGAGGGAAAGCTTTGGCCTGGTACCCACTAGACCCAAAAAGTAATCTGTGATGCAAAATATGGTGTTGGCTTTGAGAACTAGCTCAAGGCAGCTCAATACTCCTGCTAGTGCAGCTGCTTGAGATGCAGGAATGGGTTCTGGTCTGCCAAATTATCTGTCATAATGCTATGGATGAATGAAGTTGTTGTCCCATATTCTTTGGATAAGACCTGGGAATTCGCTGAAAAACTGAATGTCCACATCAAGAAGTTTATCTCCACCTTAAAAAGTCTTTTCTTCAAGGAAATGTTTGTTTTTCAGAGGGGGAGTTGAAATGTTTCCAAGAAAAAAACTTTTGTTTTTCAGAGGGGGAGTTAAAGTGTTTTCCAAAAGGTTTTTTATTTTTCAGAGGGGAAGTTGAAGTATTTTGTACACTGGTTATTTAAGCATTTTCCTTACATTTCACAGAACTCAGTCCTAACTGATGAATTTTTGGAAGTANGACAAATTTTTGGAAGTACTTTGGGAAAAGTTAAAAACTAAGACAGAATTCTGTCCTTTATTTAATATGATGATGAAATGCGTTCTGAATCTTGAGGAACATTTAAAAAATGGTGAAGGCCAGCTGAAAACCCCTCCTCCATGTTCCCCTCTTCGTGCCCCTGCACCCCCTCCCCTGTTGCAAGGAAAAACTCCTCCAGGTTCTCCTAATTTTCAAAGGAAACATAAGCTGTAGAGTTGTATACTTACAGATTTATTTCTAACACCTGCAGAAACAAATGGTTGTAAAATTGTGACTATCAAGTAGCAGGGAAAAAGGGCATATTTATTTTGCATTTTGACTAGTAAGAGTGAGTCTCAGCCCGCCACTGAGAATACTGTGTTCCAGGCTTATCTGCTTGTACTTTAAAGAGAGTAATGCTTCTGTGGTTAAGACGCTAATAATTCCTTTTCTTGCAATTATTCAAATGGTGACATACATCCTGAATGTAGGTACAAGTCGTGTTCTTACTAGAGATAGGACATGCACTTCTCTGATTTTGTGGTCTCCTCAGCACCTCCCCAACGCCTCTGTATGCAACATATGACACCACTATACATATAACAAGCTTCAATTGTCAGTGGTATAAAGAACCCTTTGATGCAATCTAAAATTTTTCTCTAGTTTAAGCACAGAGCTAACCTCTTTTTCACTTTATGATAGTAAGACTAACGGGAGTTATCTGTTCCTGCAAGCTTTTTCTCTCAAAAGCTTCTTAATGTACTAATATTTGTAAGCATAACTATTGTGTGGAGCATTATTTTTAGCCACTTTATCTTTTCAACCATAATTTCTTGTGTCTTACTAGTATATTTATAATCCTCCTTACAAAGAGTTAGTGAGATTTATCTCACCTCTTTTACTATATGAACAGGTAATTTAAGTGCACTGTATGATCTGTGTTACAGAAGGCTCAGGTCCTTGTATGGCTTTATTTTCTGTGGGCAGTCTAGGCAGCATGACAACAGTGCAAAGAGGTGTGTAATATGAATGTTATCCGTACTGGGGAGAAGGAAATTTTTGCTTAAGAATGTGACTTGCTTCTAGTCAGGTGCTGGTTTTTACTCCTTTAGGATTTTGTCAGATAATCAGAAAAGCCTTTCTTGTAATCAGAGAGAAAGTCAAACTGTTGATGCTTGTCTAGGGTCACTCCTTGTAGCATTGCAGTACCTGGGTCAGCAAGGATAGTTTATAGTCAAATCTACACAGAGACCTTCAGCCAATGTCAATCAGCCCTAAATGCAGAGAGCTGGATGGTGCGAAGACCTCAAAGAATCACTTATGTAAGGTAGGGAAATTGGAGCTCCTGTGAAAGGAGCTGTGGGAAAAAACTTGAGGCTGTTTGTCACAAGGACCATTGGAATGTGTGTCATCTCTGTCTCCAACCCACAACCCTCTACCAAGTTACAACTCCTGTGTTGCTGTTACAAACTGGTTAAATACAGAAGACCGAAGGGAACAAAGGGTCTGTGAGAAAAATGGATCAAACTTAGAAAGGTTCAAAATATACCTAAAAAACATGATTAAAATCAAATGAGGTTAGATGCTGGTGCCAAAAAAAAGGTGTTGTTTTTTTTTTAATTTAGCAGTAAAAGAGGCAAGGAGAAAGAAAGAGAAAAGAAATAAACAAATAGAAAAAGAGGTGTGCATGGGGGGACAGGGAGAGAGTGACGGGTTAGATCGAAACATATCACCCTGCCAGGGATCCCAATGATGTCTCGTTGTTCCCCTCCATCTGGCCTTCTTGGTGGTGAGGGTCCCCCATTGCCTCCCGCTGCCACCGAAAAGTATATAATCCAATGGAATAAGACACATTCGGGTCAGGTGGGAACACCCAGGTGCCTCCTTTGGGGTGTGCAAGTTTGACACTGTCCCTTGCAGCACTGTGGATGCCTTGCATCATTTGCAGTGATCTGGTGCAGGGTCTGGGGACCCCTTTGGGGGGACTGGCCTTTGATGGGCCATGACACCCCCTCCACTGTCCTTCGTGTGGATGCGGCTTTTCCTGGGGTGAAGGGGCCTCACAGCTGAGATGGTCTGCACAGCAGAGGATGGGTGTTAACTGCCTCGGACCAGAGGCTTTTTCACCACACACCCAAAAACCTCTCCTTTCTCCACCCACCTCTGATGTGAGGGTCTGTGCGAGTCTGGCAGCTGATAGCCCTGGGCTTGTGGTCTCTACCACAAAGGTGCTAAACTTGATCCAGGGCTTTAGTCTGGGTGTGGTAGTCTTCTTTGCTATTATAGGCAAAAAGTCCTTGAAGATGTTTAAGCCATAAATTATAACATCTCAGTCTCCGACAGTTACAGGCTTGCAATTAAGCGTGACACATTTTCTCTGGGCTACTGAGGCAATGGAAGACTCTCCAGCTGACTGACTTGANAACCCTGTGTATGTATGTATAAATATATATATATTTATAATATTTTTAAATTATTACAACAATTCTAGTGATTAGACAAAAAATATTTCCATCAGATTTACGTACCATACAGTATACTATAACTTTTGCTATAGTGTAGTATTTTGGAAGTACTTTTGAAGCACTGTTAAAGCACTAGGGCTAGCAAAAACAATTATTGAGTAGAGATTGATGTTATTCACAGATACCACCTACCATGGGCAAATCTCTTTGAAGTCCCCACTGTGAAAAAGTGGGACTGGGGTTTTAGTGCATCTCAATCCAATTTTAGCCGCAGACACAGACAATGGTTTACGCCTAAATGATCATAAAGCTGTAATACAGCCCTTGTACTGATTTGTCCAGGAGGATTAAGGATGACAAACCCTGTGTATGTATGTATAAATATATATATATTTATAATATTTTTAAATTATTACAACAATTCTAGTGATTAGACAAAAAATATTTCCATCAGATTTACGTACCATACAGTATACTATAACTTTTGCTATAGTGTAGTATTTTGGAAGTACTTTTGAAGCACTGTTAAAGCACTAGGGCTAGCAAAAACAATTATTGAGTAGAGATTGATGTTATTCACAGATACCACCTACCATGGGCAAATCTCTTTGAAGTCCCCACTGTGAAAAAGTGGGACTGGGGTTTTATACCATGATGTAATTGACTGCCAGTCAAAGATCTTTTTAGACTATATGTTGCCAGGCTTATTCAGCAAAATATGCTCTTTTTTTGCAGAAGAAGGTGCAATCAGCTCTTTAGTTTCTTCTGCTTAACACTTCTGACTCTACCTATGAGGGCCTTGCATTTCCTTGCAGGTGGGTCTGATTGTTGGTCAAGGAGACCTCAGCATTCTTCAGCACTAAAACCAGCAGATCCTCTTTGCTCAATCTCATCACTGATATGCAGACCCTGCTTGCTCAATGCATCACTGAACAGCAGACCCTCCTTGCTCAGTTCAAATATGACTAAGTTCAAGATGCTGTGTCTGGGCTTAGGTAGAGCGTCCTGCTAGAGACTGACATTTAGAAAGTTTGTTAGAAGTAGAAGTGTCAACTTAATTTTTAAAAAGCTATTCTTATCTCACTTTTAAGGGACTGTCTAAGGCACATTTTCAACACTGTGCCTGCCATACTTCGTTAGCATTAGTCCTTCATTAGAACTTTCTTTCTTTTCCTCCTTTGTATTATGCATTGGATAGTTCTGAATGCCAGGCTGTGTAGCAGAACAACCTTGCACTAACCAGGTCATTGTAGTTATGATGATATTTTTAGGGTATCGTCTGGTACCCTCTGAATTTCCTGTGCAGACCTTACATGCAGATATTCTGCATCCATCACACAGAATCCACCGGCATTCATCCTGCAGTTCCTCCAGTGCAGCAAATGGAACCCTGCAGTTCCTCCAGTGCAGCATAAGTGCAGCGCAACAGGCAACTCCTAAATGCGCTTGATTTCAAGCCCTGTCTTAGGTGTGACAGGGCTTTTGTCTGCACGAGGAAAATATTTGGGAAAACATTTAAGATTTGTTCCTTAAGGAACCGGTGAAGTACCTACCCTTGCCTTTTCCCCTTGATTTGATAATCACCATATATATTAGCAGTGAAAACCACTCATCATACAGGCTGGCACCTTTTGTTTTTGTTGTTCTTGTTTGGGGGATTTAATTTTCTATTATGCTCCCCTCTTTGGCTGGCTGTCTTGGTCCACTCCTACTTCTGACACTAAAGATGTCACATTCCGGAGTGAGACCTGAGGGGGAAAAATCTATCAGATTCCTAAGATGAAATTAGATGCAAACAAGATCAGTATTACAGTGTGAACCTTTTACTGGAAAGAAAAAGAAAAAAAGACCCTAAGAGAGAGGTTAGAAAAGGCAGAAGCAAAGGGAGGAAAAGGAGGAAAGAGTTGGAGAGAGCGACAGAGGGTGTTACTAGCATGGCTCTGGCAATGGCCTGTGAATGTCTGGTCGGCAGGTGGTGTGCAGGCACTGTGAGCGTGGACAAGGGCATGACTCTGATGTTCAGTGAACAGCATGGCTCCCGTGCTCCATGAGCATGGAACACTGAGGAGGCTCGTTGTGCTGTGTTTTCAATAAGTTCAATTTTNCATTACCTGTCACTCCTCTGACCAGGGTTAACAGCCCTAGCTGGATTCTGTCGGAACATAGGGGAGTGTCCCCTGCCGCTCGCTGTGTCATCGCTGGCTGGGAAAGTCGAGTGGACACTAAGTGGACATGGCAGCAGAGGCTCAATTCAGAAAAGGAAATGGAACAGTACTGAGGCTTCCCCTTCAAGGAAATTTACAACACTCTTGTCTGTGTTGTCTGAGCAAATAACCAGGTTCTTGTACATTGGGGTGAAAAAAGCCTTCAGAACATCCAGAAAACATGCATTTATTGAACAAGTTCCTATTGTTTTTCAACTCTGTTTCTGCTATGCTGGACATTTCTAAAGTTGAATGGGGGTGAGGAAGTGAGTTTTACCTATGTAAGAATACTGGTTTTGCAGTAGACAAATTTGTAGAGAGTGTAGACATACTTGACATACCAGTACCATATTCAAAAATTATCCTTAAATAATCTATGTGCCAAGAGTAACTAACGCATAGGCATGCTATTTATGTGTCTATGTGTATATATATGTATACATATATATATATATATGGTATATATTTGTGTGTGTATATGAATATGTATGTATGTGTATATATAAATGGGTATGTATGTATGTGTATATATGTGTGAATATATAAATATAGCTGTATTTCTGTAGATGTGTATATATAGGTGTGTGTATATATATATAGGTATGTATATATATAGGTATGTATATATATGTGTGTGTATATATATATATATATATATATATTGTATCTCCTCCTCCGCCCCTGTGAGAGTTTTCTATACTAGCCCAGA
>VXBC01007988.1:19968-33458 GCA_013399945.1 Ploceus nigricollis
CTGTCAGCCAATAGGGTACAGAAAGGAAGGAAGGGTTAAACTAACATGGGTCCAGCTGCGGGTGTCTCTGTGGGGGGAGAAACCATTCCCCAGAGTGATCTAACATACATGTACGGTTTTTCCATTAAAACCTGACAAGAGAAGAAGATATAGAAAAAAGAGGAAACCCACTCATGTCATGCTCTTCTATGTCCAGCAAAAGTGGGTCATGGACTGTAGGGCTGTGCTGGGCATGTGCTGGGCTCTCTGTAGCTGCTGCCCTTGCCTAATCCATGCTTCCTTCCTGCTCCTGTGGTTCTTCTGGGTATTCAAATGGCTTCTGGACCACCTGCACAGCCTTCTTCACCACCTCAATCCGGAGGCAGTCATTGTAATCCAGGAATACCACAGCATCAGCTGCAGGACTGTGTGTCTCATGTAGGAAGGCTTCCCATGCAGGAAGGCTTTTAGCATGTCCTGCAGGTTTTTCTGCTGTTGTTGATCCCTCTGCACTTAGTTCCTGTTCATGCTTCTTCTCTGAGTATTCAAATGGTTTCTGGACCATAAGCACAGCCTTCTTAACCACTTCCGTCTGGATGTAGTCATTGTAGTCCAGGAATACCATCCTGGTACCAGGACCATCATCTGTTTGACTGTGCACACTGTGTTCTGGGCTCTTTGTCACTTCTGCTGGGGCTGGTGTGCACTGGGCTGTGTCCATGAGAACCCAGCCATAGGCTCTGGGGCTCTGCGGGACATGTGTCTGCCTCCCTGCCTCTGCTCCTGTGGCTTTTGCTCCGATGTCTTCATCTCCCATTTGTTCCCGCCCCCATGGTTCTTGTGGTTCTTCCAAGGGTCTTTGGACCACAAGCATGGCCTTCTTAACAACTTCAGTATGTATGTAGTCAGCTGCATTNAGAATACTGGACCATCATCTGTTTGACTGTGCACATTGTGTCCTGGGCTCTTTGTCACTTCGGCTGGGGCTGTTACCCTCATAGCCTCAGCAGTACCTTGTTCCAGGTCCCTCTGTTCTTCCACGTACTCCTCAGATCCGTGGGTCACAATCATAGCTCTGCTTAGGATCTCATCTGTTGTGTACTGGGCTGTGTCCAGCAGAGCCAGGCCATCAGCTGTGGGGCTGTGCGGGGCATGTGCCGGGCTCACTGTCCCTGCTGCTCCAGCTCTTACTGCCAGTGTTGCATCTGTGCTGTGTTCTGAGTACTTCTGCTCTTCTGTCTGCTTGAGTCCCTGGATCACAATCACAGCCTTGCTCAGGACCTCACTGCTGATATTCTGGCCTGTGTCCGGCAGATCCCGTGCACCAGCTGTGGGCTGCTGCTGTTCCTGCCCTCTTCCCCTGTGCATTTCAGTGAAGGCCCAGGGCAGAACCCTTGGGGCACTCCTGAAAACAGACGTCCGTCTCTCTTGAGCCAGGGCATTGATGACTGTGGGTGAAGGAGATCTGAAGGCAGGTCTTGCAGGTGCTCCTGCTTCTGTTGCTTCCTTCATGCTCAGTTGCAGGTTGGGCTCTGCTTCTACCAACTGCTGGCCAGGACCTTGTTTCACAGGGTGCTCCTTGTCCAGGCCCTCAGCCCTGATGGACTGGGCTGGCTCTGGCACAACCTCTTGGCAGCCTGTTGGCTGCTGCCTCTTTTGCTCTCCTTTGCCTCGGGCAGCAATTAAGGCCTGGAGAACACTCAGCGCCTTCCTGCGCCACATCTGGCTCCCTTCAGCCAGGCTGTCCAGGAAAGTAGACAAAGGGATGGTGTCAGTGAAGGCCTGGCCTTGATCTGGGTGAGCTGCTGCCTCCTTTCCCACCAGAGAGGGCTTTTCCTGAGCTGCTGGGGTGACAATTGCTGTGCCATCTTCTCCTTCATGGTGTTCATTCAAGGAACATTCCTTGTCTTGAGATCCTTCCAGTGTGCCACTAGCTCCTGTTCCCTCATCCATTGGGCAGCTGGGACCCTCCTTGGGACCAGTGTGGGAGCCTTTGTTGTCCTGCAGGCCCAAGGAATTGACCCAGTGATGGACAGGAGCTGACGCAATGTCATCTGTCCCTTGGCACAGCTCTGTGTCTACTGTATCTTGCCATTCGTCTTCGTCTGACACCTCAACATCAAGGGCATCTTCCCACTGCTCTTCCTCAGATAGCTTTGGACCAAGAGCATCTACACATTCCTGCTCCTTGGTCCAGGACTCTGGCTCACTGCTTGCAGCCTGGGCTCTCAGCCGCTCTAGTATCGCCTCATTGTTTATAGTGCCCTCAGCGAACCTCCTACACATCAGCCGTGACTGCTGTGGTGTGGTGTAGCCGATTGCCCAGGGCAGGCTTGTGCTCCTGTCCCGACCGGTCTCACGCCATCCCATTCTACTGTTAGCACTCACCCCAGGTGTGTCATTGAGGGCCCTGGGAGGCCTCAGTGAGGAACCCAGTCCTTGCCTCTGTGGTTCTCTGACTTCCACACCATCCTCCTGCTGCAGTGAGCTGTGGGCCCAGAAGCCTCTGTTCAGCTTCTCTGAAGGCATCCTCTTGAAGGACACGGTGACCTCCTTCAAAACAGGCCCGTGCCTCTTGTGCCCCCACAGCCACCAAGGGCTTTGCTGGCACTCAATGAGCACAGACAGCCCTGCTTGCTCCTGCTGTAACTGGTGCTGCTGCTGGCCTGCCCCTGCATCTGCATCCCTGCTTGGGGAAGCTGGTACAGACATGCGGCCTGCATGGGCCAGCTCTGCTGCCAGCCACTCCTCCTGCATGCTGGCCTGTGTTGTCCTGTGCTGCAGACCTGTCACTGTCACCCTGGACAGCTGCTGCCTCGAGAGAGAGCTGCTCTCCTAGGACTGGGCACCCCAGGCCTCTCTGCTCCTTAAATACCCTGTCAGGGCAGGGCCCCACATCACAATGGCCTCTGCTTATTATGGCCACCGCATCACACAGGGCCACTGTCACACACGGCCACGCCCCGGCTTTGCCATTCTGCTCTCTGATGCAGTCTTAAGAAAGACAATGAAGATTTAAATGATACGAAAACAAGCTAAAATCAGGGGAAAAGCTTTTATTTTTTGGATTTCAACTTTGCTACCTGTTGGCTCAGCAAGAAGGACCCAAATAAATAACAGTCCAAAAATATCAGAAAGGGTGAAGAGGAAGGAGAGACTTATTTAATTATGTGTTTGTCTGACAGACATTCCTCATCCACAAGCAGGAGCTTAATAAGTTTTATTTGGGAAGCAAGAAATCCTTAGACAGATTTTGAAGTCATGACTGTATAACAAGACATCTCTTCCTCCACATTCTCCCAGCTCTGGAATTAACTTTTTCTTTGGTCTTTCCAGCCATATATAAGGTTTTTCCTTAATTCTCCTGACATCCATTCAAAGTCCTGCCAGAATATAGGGTCTCTTCTGTATTTCTGTAAAGGCTGTTGTAGGCTGCACTCTGCACTGTGGCACACATGACACTGACTTTTGGAGGACTTTTAGAACTGGACATCACTCCCTTTTGCAGAATTCTGTAACTAGAACGGACTTGACTTCAACGAGCCAGCTCTAATTAACTGAATCTTTTTCATTCCCTTTTCAAATCTAAGGCAGTTTCTTCAACACACTAAAGGGAACACAAATTCTTCAGGTCACAATACTGGGATTTTTCTCATTTGTCCTTGAGGGTTTAAAAAGAAAATTGAGGAATGAAGGCATGCAGGCACCGCCATGACACATTACAGAGCCATCTCAAAATGTTTGCAAAGCTGTGGAGGGAAGAGGGGTTCATTCCAGCCAGAAGCTAAACAAATTGTTTGGGTTGGTGCTTAAAACAAAATGTACACCACCTCCACATTTGACTGAAAACTGTGCTGGCCTTAGCCATATTTTCAGCTCTCAATGCTAGGCTCAGATGAGTGACATGCTCAAGAGATGCTCTTCAAGCTCAGGGAAAAATGCAACACAGCTGTTGCAAAAAAATTCTTTCATTGTATCTTGAAACAAAAGGGACCAAAAAGTGAACTTTATTTCATATAAAAGGTTTTGTGTAGCTTAGATCTGTATTGTATTATGTGATATAATTTTTGTATTACTCCACTAAATCAGATTTCCTGTGTAACATCAACTCTCTCTACTACAGTTGAGTGGATCAGTGGTATAAATTATTCTCACTGAGTTCATTAAATTAGAATAAATGTCTCCCTAATTATACAGCCCAGCACTGGGGGAATGAATGTGTGGCTCAGCCAAATGCAGGGCATAAATTCCAGACAACTAGAAAAGAATTTTAAAGAGAGCAATGGGCTTCAGCTGGTTTCAACCATTTTTTCAGCTGGCCTGCCTTCCCAGAGACTGTAGTCCCTCAGAGTTGTGATGGTGGGTAGCCTACAGAGAACAGTAATGGGAGTCACATTGGTATTGTATCTCAACTGGGTCTTGCAATTTTGCTAACAGTATTTTATATTTTTATTGTGGTTTTTTGTACCAGTCTGTAAAATCAGAATATAATATGTATAATTAGAATGTACTATCAATTATCTTCAAATGGGCCAACTTGATTTTAGTGATCGTACCTTCCACATGTGGAATATCTAATAGAATCTGGTGAGAGAGTATTGAACACTGACATCTGCTTAGCTCTCCCAATGATATCTACCTTACTTTCATATCAACCGTATTCCTTACAGCTCTATGTATTGCTTTAAAAAGTCAAATATTTTCCAAAGTACGATTTACTGTGGGGGTTTTTCAGCTTCAGGAAGTCTGAGTAACATAGTGGAAGATGAGCTTCAATGTTGCTAAATCTAACGTTGTCTGGGTTCACATCTATTCATATATATCATCTTATTTTATTGTAAGAAATGCAATGAAAACTATCAAGGAAGTGTTTGGTGGACACTGTAATAGCATGGGCTTTGGTACAGCAACAGTCATATTTAAAAAAAACCAACCAACCAACCAACCAACCAAAAGATCATCACCACCAAAACCCACAAACCAAACAAAGAGTAAGAGTAAAGATTTCTATTACTCCTCCACACAAATGACCAAAGGCAAATCTCTTTCACTCAGTCTCCAGGAGTAATCTTGAGGGGCGTTCCTACTCAAGGAAAGAATCTCCAGACACAGAGTTCAAAATCAGTTTCAGGTACATTATTCTTTGAAAGGTAGAAATACACTAATACAGACAGATCTTTTAAACAAAGAATTATCTTGAGATAAATTCAGATGAGGAATATAAGTATCTGCTTTATTTATTTGAGACTTCAGACAAATGCTAAATTACGTTAAGGACCTGCAGACAAGAATTTAACACTGAGATGCTGTATACACTTCACATGCTTTTATCACAGTGTCTGAAAATTTTTAAAATAAATTCTTCAGAAAGTTTCTCAGTTTCACTTCGCCATTGCATTCATGTTGTATAGTAAAATGCCAAGTACAACTATATTACTAGGACTTACATTGTGAGGAATGTAAGGAAAAAATATTTGCTATATTTCTAGTCCCCAGATGGCTTTAAAGGAAGTTCATTGAAGACATTTAGAGTTATTTTGGTTTGTGGAGTTTTTTTTCTGATTAATGTCATATTGCAGCAACTTGTATAAATTAAGGTTTTTTTCATATTCTTTGATATAAAAAATCAAAAATCTTGCTTTCTTGGCGTTAGATCAAGAAGAACAAACAAACCAGAGGTTTTGAAATGCTATTTAGTGCAAATGTGTTGAATTCAAAATGTGATGGCCTTTCCTTTATTACCAATACAAAATGTTAATGGTGCCAAGTAAATCCCTCAGACAGCTGTCACTATACCTTTCTGGTGGTATGTATACAGATTGTTTTAAGAGTGCAAAGCAGGTAATGTGTACTGCTACGTAGCAACAAACAAGATTGGTCTCTGCACTCCCTTGGGTATGGAAAAGTTATTTCAATATTACATTCCTTAAAATGCACCTCTAGCTTTAAACAACTCATAGAATCAAAGAATGTCCTGAGTTCAAAGGGACCCGCAAAGATCATTGAGTCCAATAAATTCACTGTCCTACACAGGCCCCAGGAGTCATACCATGTGTCTGAGAAAGTTGTCCATATACTTCTTGAGTTCTGTCAGGCTTGGTGTTGTGACCACTGACCTGGGGAGCCTGTTCCAGTGCCCAGCCACTCTCTGGTGGAAGGACATTTTTCCTGATATCCAGCCAAAACCTGTCCTGACACAACTTTAGGCCATTCCCACTGGTCAACTCAGAGAGAAAAGATCAGTGCTTGCAGCTCTACTTTTCCTCATGAGAAAGTTACAGACTGCAATGAGATACCACTCACTCTCCCCCTCACTCTCCTCCTCTCCAGGCTGAACAGATCAAGTGACCTCAGCCTCTCCTCTTAATGCTTCCTCTCAAAGCTCTTCACCATCTTCATGGATACTCTCTAATAGCTAATGTCCTTCTTATGTTATGGTGCCCAAAACTGTCCCCAGGACTCAAGGTGAGGTTGACCCATTGCAGGGCAGAGCAGGATAAACCCTTCCATTTCCTTGCTGGCAATGCTGTCCTGGTGCTCCCCAGGACATGGCTGGCCCTCCTAGCTGCCAGGATACTGCTGGCTCATGTTCAACTTCCCCACTTCTGTGCTTTTAAGAAGTGACTAGCACTGATGGAACCCAACACCTTCTAAAGTGTTTTCCCAAGATCTCACCGACTAGCTCTCTGAGCAATCTGAAGTCCGCTCTTCTCATGTCTAGTACTGAAATTTTGCTGGGACTTTTTCTCCTATTGTCAGAGATTTTTAACTGTATTGCTTCATGTTTGCTCTGGCCAAGACCAAATGCCACTTCACTTCCAAGACCCTCTTAAAATACAACAAATCAAGAAAAACATCCTAGTTGGCTCCCTTAGTAATTGTGCTATGAAGTTATCATCCAAGTGTAGAAAGAACCTTCTGGGCCTGTTTGCACCAGCTGTGTGGTATTCTGAGTTAATGGCTAGTAAGTTGAAAACATTGACAGGTTCCTTTTATCCTCTGGTAATCTAAAGACAACAGCGACATCACAATTTTGATATTGCTAAAAGATATAAACCTGTGAAATAGGCAGTGTTCCCTTACAATCTGTCATTGTTGATGGTCCACAGTAGGCTGTATTTACAGTGTTCCTTTATTTCCCTGTACTTTCCTGAAAAGTGCTAAGAAAGAACATTACCCTATATAATCATATGCTAAATCTATCCAACTGTTTTAGCCATAATATTGAAATACATAACCACTAATTGCTATATTGAAAAGAAATTTAAAATATATAGCATGACAGGTCAAACACATTTATGACACTCTCATTTTTTTGTTTTGGTTTTTTTTTAAAGGCTATTTGCTAACTTGTGTTAAGGGGCAGTGTTCAGACCACATATAATGTCTATGTCTTCTCTACCTTGCTTTTTAACCCTGTTTCAATTATCTGATTTTATACTTCTTCCTGATGTGGCATGCACAGTTTCTTCCTCTCAGGATTTTTCATGGAGAAACAGAGAGAAGAAAGAGAAAACAATTCCTATCTCTGCTTCTTGTATTCTCCCATGTGGAGTGTGTTTGGAGAATTGTTTACCTGGGGTGATTGTTTGATTGGATTCTGGTGAACATTGTTTGGGCCTGATGGCCAATTAGATCCAGCTGTGTCTGGACTCTTGAGAGAAGTCATGAGCTTGTAAGTTAGTTAGACATGGTAGTTAGAAAGTAAGTATGTAGTGAGTTAGTAGTTAGAAACTAAGTATATAGTTTTAGCATCTCTTTAAATAATATATTAATGTAATATAGTATAGTTATAATAAAAAAATTCTTCAGCCTTCTGATCTGGAGTCAGACATCAATCATTTCTTCCCACTGGGTTCACCTGCATTTACAATACCCTGAATTTTAAGTTATTTGTTTCTGACACTGATTTTTATTACATTTTTCTAAGTGTATCATCTCCTCTTTGCACACTAAAGAAACCTACAAATGCATAAATGACGCCGCGCCTGGATCCCGGGAGAAAGGGCGAGCCATGTAACCAGCTAGCTGCTCAGCCTCTTTCCTCCAAGCGACATCACCGAGTGGCCGCTCCCTGCCTCAAGCTTCTAACCTGGGGCCAAGGGTAGCAGTTCAGCCCCTGGCTTGGAACCTCTCCTTCCACTTGGCCTGGCCAAAGGTCGGCACCTGGAGAGGTTCCTCGTTGTAGCTGAGTGGTGAAAACAGAGAGAAGGACTCTCTGGTGGTAAAGTTCCAAGCTCTTTATTCTTCCCCCGAAGGACAAGCACCAAGATGCTACAATGAAACAAACTCAAAGGGAGCATACACAGAAGAATAAAAACAAAGGGATTACAACATTTTATAAAGGGGGGCAGTCTCTGGGGAGGAGACTGCCTACAAACCAATGACTATCTAGCAAGGAGGAGCATGGGGTGGGTTGACATTAACATAAAACCAATAGGGAAGAAGAAGGGAGGAGTTATGTATTATGAATACATAATCTACAAATCAATNGTGGGCACCTGGAGAGGTTCCTCGTTGTAGCTGAGTGGTGAAAACAGAGAGAAGGACTCTCTGGTGGTAAAGTTCCAAGCTCTTTATTCTTCCCCCGAAGGACAAGCACCAAGATGCTACAATGAAACAAACTCAAAGGGAGCNAACATTCTGGTGAAAGAGGTGTAGCAAACTATGACTGACAAGCTGCAGGGGCAGGGTTTGGAGGACTGACAGGGAAGGGTCTGGAAACCTGGGAGGTGCAAGGGAGATGGACATAGGGATTGACATAGGGAAAGGCGGGAAAATTGGAGTAAACAACTTCAGGAAAGTACTATTAGAGACACTGGACTGGAGGACATGGAGTAAACTATTACAGAACATAGAAAAATCTCACATATAACAAATTAAACCATTAAGCTCAAGAGCAAACCACAACACAAATGTCTAAAAATTTAATTGACAATTTAATTCATCATTTTGTAAATCTCTGAACTCACTCAGAATGGAATTTTAGTTTATTTTTTGTGGGATTTTTTGGTGTGGGTGTTTTTAAATTTTTTTGTTGTTGTTTTTACAAGCATGCAGGAAATCAGACAAAATTTCAATTCAATTTTAGCTGATGTGACAACTTACTACTTTTCCTCAATGGTTCCTCATACTTTTGCTATATAGAGAACTCCGTATCATTCCTATACTTTACTAAAATATTTCAATAAAGGAAAATTAAGAATAATGGACCTACCAATTTTGTATATTGGGTTTTTTTTAATGGGGAAAAAAAAAAAGAAGGAAAGAGACATAAGCAAAAAAGAATTACCTGAGGAAGACTGTATTTCTTCTTGACCACATAAGGAAGACTTCCTACACAGTTATGAAGAGGCTGTACCTTTTACTGTTGGGTGTAAGAATTTTTTTTTGATTTGTGGAAGTAAAAAGAGTTACTCAGTACCTATAGAACAACACTCTGAAGCTGTGTACGCTTTGTCAATGCATCCAAATTACAGTTTGATGTTCACAAATTAATTGTTTTGTTACTAATGAATAAATATTCAGTCTCTCCTAATACATGAAAAATGGTTTTACATTTTCCACTTGCATATACGTGGCCTTTTAATGTCAGTACATATGGAGTATGTGCAGAGACAGGTAATAAAAGAAAAGTCAGTACTTTTTTATTTGTTGCATGAACAATTTATGCAAATCTTTGGGGGAAATATGAAACAGCTTACATTACTAAGTTTTGTTTTGATTCTTCCTTTTCTACCAGCTTCTAATTTATTCCTCTTTAAAATTGTTTTTCTTGTTCTCTATTTATGTTGTAGCTGTAAAGTGTGTTGTCTAGCTTTTCTTGTTCGATCAGAAATTATATTTTATATGTTAATTTCACATGTTAATTTTACTGTTCATTGTTTGTTCTGTGATTTTTTTTAACCATCATCTTTTCTAGAGGCTAGTGGAAGATTCTAGAAGACATTATCCCTCTGTGATTCTACAAAGTACTGGAACAATATTTGTTACACAATATTTTCCTCAAATAAATGGATGCTATTATTATATATATTTTCAAAGACTACTGCAGTGCTTTCATGTAACTGAATTACATACAGTTTAATTAACTTAAAGTAAATCAAATTACTCATTAGCACTAATAACTTTAAGCTTTAGAATGTAGTTGAATTGGGAAAAGGATTTGAATACCTGGCTTAACAGCTCCAGTGTGGTATGAAATTAATTAGCATTGTACATATCTTAGCTCCTTTCAAGACATGTACAGATGGGATAACACAGCTGGAAAGATAAGGAGCTCTCAAAATCTCTTTTTTAATTTACTAATTCAAAAAGGTATTTGCTATTGTGAACAACTGAATTAAAACAAGATTAGCTATTGAAGAAAAAAATACACTAACCCTGCAGAAGTATTAAGAATGGAATTGTAAATTGTCTGACAATGTTATTTCACTTGAGGTCAAATTATTTTAATTGTGATGAAAATAGGAGAAGAAAGGACACTATTCTGAATCTTAATTAGAGTCTTTGTTTCAAAGTAGTTAAATTATGTGATTAAAATGAAAAATAAGAAAGAGATGTAGGAATAGTAGATTTCTTTCCAACTTGATCCATTTCCTTAAGTTGCAGTTGCCCCTTTCATTTTTTAAAAGTCATTATCAGGCTTATCTGTTGTCTTTTGCAAATAATGACTTCTAAATTCATAGACATTTGTCCATTGTGTGAGTCTATGTACTATTTTTACTTAATTTTTTTACTTATTTTGAAGAAATTCCTGATGATTCTACAGTGCACCTATATTAGATGTCACAAGTAGGGAAGAGCTGAATGAGATTATTCAGAAAGTCAGGAAACGTATACCAATTTGATAAAATCTGTTTCCTTTTGTAATAATTTTTATTTTATTTTGTTTATTTTTGGCAACCAAAGTGTGTTCAGTTTGCCGAAGAGGGCCTCAAGTGAAAACTGTTGCTGTTGCTGGAAGTACAAAACTAAAGGGCTAGCAAAACCAGTGTATAATATATCAGGGTGTTGTTGTCTGAGTGTGTCAATATTGGCTGAGTGTAACATTCATGACACCTGCAGCAAGAAAATAAAGCATGTTTTCTTTTCTGGCAATGTAAGAATTAGAGTTGGAGAGGCGTAATCAGCACCTGCTGGATAACAGCACTCTTTTCTGGATGATTTTCTACATAATAGTATAGATATGCTTCTGCTCAAACCAATCAAATGCTCCTCTCATAGCTGGTCTACCTCTTGACGTACAGTATATAAGTATATTTTGATGTATAGACAAATATTAAGGCAGTACATATTGCTTTAGGGATTGTGTGTACTGGCAAAATTGAAATGAAATCTTTATTGGCTAATGAGAGGAAGCAAGCCAAAGATGGCTTTTGGAGAGGACTCAAAGGATCACTATGGAAATGAGTTCACTTTGTCAAATGAAGTAAATATTTGCAAGAAAGGAATCAGGCATATCGAAGGTGAGCAGAAGAGGAAGAGAGATTGAGTGGCAGCATATTATCCCATCACAAGCAGGATAAGACTGTCATTAGTGATCAGAGAAACACTATGCACTGATTTTCAGCCCAATCAGTTTGAGGAAGATTTATCTCTGTTTTCATATGGAGAAAGATGGTAAATAGGCTAAACTAAATACTTAAGTTACCAGATCCAGGGCAAGAAGATATTAGGCAGTCACAGGAAGCACACTAGAGATGGTAACTACTACTAAGAAGGGAGTGAGGAAATTCTTACAAATTTCTTGCCCTCTAGACAATCAGGAAGAATTTTCAGGGAGTCAGTGATGTAATAAATGATGCAGTGAGAATGTAAAAGCAGTGCATACCAATAAACTAGCCAGAGATGTGTAACCGGAAGGTCAAGAGCATCAAAATACAGAGTTTAGATATTTTAAAAAAATATCCACAAGCTTTGAACAACAACAGTGATTTCTCTATTTGTAATTAAAAATATGCACTCTGTTCCTCATTAATTTATTCATTAAGAAATCAGATATAGAAATCAATATAGAGATCAGAGATAGACCTTGGGGTGTTCAGTTGTATGTTCAGTAAGTTCATACATAGCAGAATGATGCATTCATTTATTTATCCTTACTTAAGAGGGTAAAAATTAAGTATAATAAAAAATTCTTAGGAGTCACACCTTATAATATTTTTTTCATGTAGAAAGCTTTATTCAATGTGAGTAAAGGCTGTAGTATCAAAGTAGTCTAAAATTTTGGCTTCAGACTTCAGATTTTCAATAATCATAAATTGCTACTGAGAAAACCCAGAGTCTTCTATACTACACGTTCCACCACTAGGATAAAAGAGTGACTCAATTACTCACTGCCTTTGAAAGAAAAATAGGATTCAACTCCCTCAGCTCAGACTTCTGTCAGTATTGCTTTTTGTACTTAGAATGGTGCTATTTACCTCTCTTCAGTGGAAAACAGTAGGTTTGAATTTGCATGATCAGAAGTGAAAGTTCACCTTCCAGCACATCATCTCTAAGTGAATAAAGCAACAAAACTGTACCAAGGAACAGTGATTATCAGTTTAGTGCACAGCGATCAATATCCCTAAACTGGGGCACTCACTTTTTATTACTCTAACAAACAGTGATCTGATTTTCATTAGCATATAGCATATTTTATTTATTTCTTCTGTATGAGCTAAGCCACAAATTCAGAGCTAATGTCAGAATTATGTCAGTTTGTAAAACAATTCTTTAAAAGTGTTGACACCTAATTTAAAAAATGAGCTTAAAAAATCAGTTTCTGCAAAGAAATATTTTAGAATTGGTGACACTCACTTGAAGTCTGATGAAGAGGAAATAGAAGTAACATGATTAAAATGTAAATTGAACTGGGATTTATCTATACTAATTTTTTGATACACCACAATAAGCAGTAAATGTCAAGACAATTATAAAATAAATATTGCATTTTATATTTCGTTTTCTAGAAAGTATTTTATAAAAATTACTAAATAAAAGCATTGAAAATTGCATGAAAAGCAGAAAGAGAATCCAGGACTATAAAAACTGCTACTTCCTATAGATCATAATGACTTGGAGTTTTGACTAGAGAAAGCTGACTAAATAATTATTTTAAAAAGAAAGAGCTAGCTAAACCATGCTGAATATATGAACAGTGTGTGCCCAATATAGTTCATGAATGGGTGAAGTATTTTAATGTTTATCCTTTTGTTCTTCCTGGTTTTAATTATGCCCATGTATGACACAGGGACAGCATATAAATTTTGAGTTTTAGAGTGATGAAGAATATACTGGAGGAGCTCAGGGTATAAAAATTTAAAGAGCTCTTAAGGAATTCAGGGTGGTTGTAAAATATGATTACCAACTGTGTAACAGTGCCAGAATGCTTATGCTATATCCTGATAAAAAAAAAAAAAGAGCAGAACAGTGGAACAGGATACTTCATAAAATTAAATCTCAGTAACACTACACAAAGATACTGAATATCACGTGGCAGATTCAACTTAAAGCAGAAAAAAATG
>VXBC01007988.1:47072-61225 GCA_013399945.1 Ploceus nigricollis
TCAGTTAGAAAGAGAATTTAAAAACTATTAAATGAGGTCTATTGATAAGTACCTCCACAGAGTAACACATGTGTCTTGCAGGAGAAAAAGCCAATAATACTCCACATTTTTATACAATGCAGAATTATATAATGTCTTTCCTATGTCCTCTTTTACACATATGCTGCAGTACACTAGACTTCTGTAGAAGTCAAAACCAGAAAAAATATAGTGAAAAAAAAATTTGTTTTGGTTGGGTTTTTGGCAATTATCTGAATTGGTATCTGCTCCTGTATTGTAGGAGCAAAAATTGCTTGTGGCTTATACAATCTATAAAATATGTTCATATAACATACAAAAATACAATCCTATAGTAAATCTGATTTTTTATTTAGTAAGAATAATTCTGCTAAATTAGTTATTTATTAAACTTTTATTATTACTGAATTAAAAAGGAAGGTGGCTGTTTGCTGTATGTGAAATTTTGTAGCCTCTGTTTCCAGAGAGAACACTTTTAAATAATTTTTTCTGGCTTTCCTTTTGTCTATCCCAGAGAGTATACTTTCTTGATAATTTATTGGTGCTACAGAAAGCAAAGTTTACACAGAAGTTCACTGAAAAGTTTAAATTAAAACCAAAAAGAAAACCACTGGCTTTAAAGCCATGAAAAAGGAATTGTTATAAAATAATATTAAAATATATTTAAAGATTTTTTTTTTGTAGTTTGGAGATGCACATATCACCAATACCAAAGGAAAAACAGAAGTTTCAGTGTACTACCTTTTCTCCTTCTGCTAAAGAAATAGAAGAAAACCCAAATGTTATAAATCAGCTGTAAGGTATGGAAGTTCAACTGAGCTGATCAGAGAAGTAGCATGGTTAAGTGTCCTAATTTGGCAGGAAAAAGTAATAACTTAGAAAACAAGTTAGATTAAAGAGTTTTTCAGCTCAACAGTGGAAATTGCTTAAATTCTGAGGATATCCTCTGAAATTTTCTGAAGATTAATTGTATATCATACTGCTGTATATTTGCACAGAGGAAATATTTGCTTAATCACTAATTCAAAAAATAATGTGGAGAGTAATATGAAATTTGAATACAATTAATTTATGCTAACCCTATTTTTTTTGAGGCTAGGAAAATTCTTGTGGTAGTGGATAATTTCTCTATATAACAAACTATCATTCCTAAGAGCACTGGATCTTCACATTGAGTGCATGCCCCACAGGACAGGTGGATCAAATACCTAAAGTCAGGGTATATATATGCTGGAGAATGTAGAACAGTGAAATAAGTAAGATTAGCTACTGTGACTAAATAAGAAGGAGGCTGTATTGCACAAGAAGTAGAGACAGGAGTGGAAAATTACTGTGTAAATACACAGACCATGGAAATAATCAAAAGGATTTTGGATAGACCATGGATTGACTTTGGAAGACATGGATAATCTAAAGGACTTTTCTTGATTTGTGGGTGGGAAAAAAGAAAGTGTCCTGAGAAATAATAGCTATATATAAAAGCAACAATTGCACCTATGCTTGTTTATACATGGAATTGTCCTGATACTGAGGAACAAACTGGGTACATTAAGTAAAGCAAACGTAGAAGAGAGGAGAGTAGCTACAACTTAAAAACCAGAAGTGAATAATTAGAAATGCAAATGTGAGATTACTGAGATATTAGTATAAACCTGAAAAGAATTATTGAGGAAAATACCAAAGTTTAGAGAGAGGTGACTGCTTTGGAAATTGGTAATGGGTAGCAAAGAAAACACAACAGGATTTAAATATTTTTCAAAGCCCCATATTAAAATATGTAATCTAGCTACAGCTGGTTGTAGTATACCAAGTGGAGGATGGAGGGGCATCCTCCATGGACGGAGGATGGAGGAATGCCCTGGGAAGATTCAACTGTCTAGGTCAGGGTGAAAACTAGAAGCTTCTTCCCATGGTTCTTTGTTCTTCATGCAAATTACTGTAGTGACAATCATTTGTAGTTCCTTCCCCAGTTCCAGAAAGTTCAATGTTCCCTATTCCCCCGTTGGTTCAGGTTGCATGTTACTCCTCCTCTCCTTCCCCATTGGTTGTTGTCCCTTCACCCCACCTTTGTACCTTCCCTTTTTACTTCTCCCATTGGTTTCCCAGTTGTCTCACCCCGCCTACCCTGAGTCTGTTATATACCCTGGACCCTCCTCTGCTCTAGGCTCTCTGTCACTGGGAGCCTTCAACCTGCTGCTCTGAGCCTTGTTCCCTGCTGTCCCTGAGACCCTTCAACCTTCCTGTAAATAAACAGAGGTTGGACACAGACAGAGAGCCTCTGTCATCATTCCCAGTTGTGCCATCATCTGTCATCAGTTTACATGTGTGTCTGGTGGTTCATGGAGCTATCCACCTTCTTCAGGGGAGACGCTCTTGGGAAGGTGGCCACTCTAATGACATCTGCTGCGTGGCCACAGCTGGTTATTGCAGCCTTTAGTCACCAGCTACATGAAAGGCAAGACAGATGTTTAGAGAAGCAGCTCATGGTTAAGGGTGGTTTGGTTTATGCTGTATTGCAAATAGATGAAGGAAATTGTTGATCCCATATTATGGCTATGAAACATTATAGTTATGAAATTAGTAATACCACAAACACAGCCACTAAACTCCTTGTTTCTAGTAATTTCTCAAGAAGTCGTAAGTCAAAGTTAGATCTGCAGTACAGTTTGTGGATATTCTCAGTTCAGTCAGAGAGAAAAAGAGAAAGATTTCTGCCAGGCTAAGCCTGGGAAAAAGTCTGAGAGGAATGCAAACAATCTATTGTCTTGCTTTCCATTCCTGTTGTTTATAGAAATGTTCTACCACACTGACCTAAGTCCAGTTTACCAATCAGGTGAAATGTTTTTACTTTAAGACCAGTGATATTAATGCTCACGTTGTTCCCTAGAAAAGAGAGATGTTCTTTTGAATAAACGTTCATTTGCCTTCTGAACATCATGGAGTCTTGTCATCTGTCCCTGACTCAGCAGCGTCAACAGTTCACTACAAAACTTAGAAATGTGAGAATCAAACCAACCTGACTTTACTGAAGACAAGTGGGGACTGGAAGTTTTATGTTCAAATTCTGGAGATTATAAAAAAAAAATTGAGTGCAGCTGTTAGGTGCTATAACATAATGGGAAATTTAGACTTTTATATGTATATATATACACACACACATACATATAGGGAATATGTATTGTGTCTCACTACTAACAGACTTAAGCATGATATGATATACAGAACAAAATGTCAGAAGAACTTATTTATTTTTTATAGATTGCAGGCAGTGCAGTTAAGTAGTAAATGAGATACAATAATGCAAAGGGCACTATTAAGTTAATATGACTCTATGGCTACAGTCTTTGTATTAGAACTGTATCATAGAGACAAAACAGCAAAGGCACCTTTCTGGAAAATGGTCAGCTTTTAGAAGCTGACCTCTTTGTAAAAGATGTTAACAAAAACTATCCTCCAGGAAAACACACCTCAGATCTATCAAATGAAATGCGCAGACAACAGTATGGAGAAAGTAGAGGGTGAGATTCTAAAATGAAAGGAGGAATAGTTAAGCACTGGGAAGTTGAGAAGTTCAGAAAAAGGACTGATTCCACAAAACCCAGATTTAAGATTTAAAGAAATTATAAAGATTAACCCCACCCAGAAACAACAAGAACAAGGAAAACAACCAAACAAAAAAACCCTACAAACCAAAATAAAAACTCAATAATGAAAATGAATGACCACAGGTCCTTATCCTTATATATTCATATAAATATCGAGAGCTAAAGTAGGTCTCTCGCACGTGATAGTGTTAATTCCGTAGCTGCTATGGAATTGTTTATGTCCGAGTTTTGGGGGTAGAATTGGAGACAGGAGAATTCTAGACAGTTTCTCTTCTCTCTTGTCCTTCATATTTTATAATAAACTAAATATATTACTCAGTCTATCATTTGGGAACTTGGATGAAAGTACTAATAAATTTTTCTGGAAAGTTTAACCAGGTGCATGCTAAGAAAATCCTGGCATATCAGTAGGAGGATAGAGAGCTTAGAAGTGTTTTAAAAAGATCTTGCTGACCCTATCATTAGGCAGACAATGACAGGAAATTATGTTTTAATGACACACAGTGTAGTGATAGATTTAGTTAATTTTCAGGCCTGGCTAGAAATGCCTCAGGCTATTACAGTTCTAGTCAATCATGCAATTTGTTATTATCAAAAAGATTGGAATGGTGATTCTGTCAAAAGATGTTCCAGAGAATGCCATAGCTGTCTGCAGCAAATAGCAAGAGATTTGACAACTCAAAGGCAGAATTATGTATTTACACAACCTGTATAAAGCTAGAGGGCTAATTTGAAAAGCAATCCAGATTCCCCTCGGAGACAATCTCAGCAACTGCAGAAGTGTTAATTGATTTGGATGAACAGGAAGTAATTCAAAAATGGAATTCAATAACTAAGCAGCATAGTAGATTATTAAAGGCAGATGTCTTACAGAGACTAACAATGACTGTTATATTTAAATGAAGTAACTCCTGTCTTCTCTAGTGGTGGCATCCTACTGACATAAGCAGCTATTGGAAATAAGATGTAGCTGTTTTCATAATAAAGATATCCCGTGGATTATCACCTCTCTGCTGTCATGAGGAGAATCAGTGTAACCTTGCCTTAAAACGGTAGGAATTTCATGACTGTTGTTTTTTGTAGAAACAGAGAAAGCTTACGTACAACACTTCTCGTGTTGCTAATTGCTAATGCCTCAGATATTTTTTAGATATGTGGACAGATTAACATTAGTTGTAGCAGGTTTTCAACTCTGATTAATTACAGTCTGTTTATCTAAATTTGCCAGGGAGTCTCAAAGTAATGCAGTACTATCCTACCCTTCAGTGTCTATTACTGTTTTGTAATGTCACACATTTCTTCAAAACTTGTATTCTTGAGGAAGATGGCTGTATTATAACAAAGGAAAAAGAGCACTAGAGACTCTTTAACTTTCCACATAGGAGCTCTATGAGCTTTAGTTAATATTCTTAGACAACTTTGAAATCTTTCAGTGCCAGGTTACCAGAAGATATTCATAAAATCACATAATATTCTGAGTTGGAAGGGAACCAAAAGAATCATCGAATCCAACTCTTATTGGTTATGGTCTTAATGACAATAAACATTATTATGATCCTAAACTCATAAGAGTTTGGGAATACTACAGTGGAATCCAACAGTAGTTCTCCATGTAGTAACTCTTTATGTGAATTTTTAGAAAAAAAAAATCCATAACATTTCTTTTACAAGCTGATAGTCCATCAGTCAGTTGCATTGATTTACAATTATTTAAAGAGCAGTTTCAAAAAATAAACTTGAAGTTCCTTCTAACATGGTCTATGTCCAATGGCACCTGACTGAATCAGTAAGACATTTACTGATTCCCCTCCTCCGTGTTCCCCTCTTCGTGCCCCTGCACCCTCTCCACTGTCACAATGAAAGACTCCTCCAGGTTCTCCTGTCTTTACTCCTGCTGCCCAAGTTGGCTCTCCCCGCATGGCTGCGGCCTCATGGTCAAATTCACATGCTCAAGATGGTGGAGACCACATGGCAGGAGCCACGGGGTCTCCCCTTGGTCATACTTGCATGCTTTCACCATAACAGAGACTTTCAGCATCTTTTCCTTTCTATTATCTCCAGTATTGAAAAGTGTTGTTCTTAGTTTGCATGGAAATGATAAAAATTATGAGCAAGTTTCAGTGCTCACTTAAGTATTTCACATGTCTTAGCAATTTGTTCTTTATAATTTTAAATTTCTTTTAAAATTTATTTATTTATTCTGTTTGAGGGATATTATTTTGTGAGGGATAGAAATTGTAAATCAATGTTGCAAATTAAAAACTCTATTTTAATAAATATGACAACAAAATGTTTGTAATTCCTGAGTTATACTAGTCACATATTAATAAAATTTTTTCTATAATGTCTCCTAGATTTTTTGAAAGAGAGTTCATTGACATTCTTCAGAGTCTCCTGTGTTGTAAATACCTGTTTCAGCCCCATTCAAAATGCACCTAGAAGGTAGAATCTCCTGAAAAATAACTCCTCCTTATTTTAATTACTTTACTTCACACTGGATTGTGGCGACCCTGGGGGGCATCCACTGGTCTGGGGAAACACAAGAAGCTTCCCTCAAAAAGCTGATAAAACCCCATTGGCTGCTTCCTCTGATCCTATGTCGGTTCCTGTGTCCCTGAACCACTCCCTCCCTATTCCCTGATTGGCCCTCATCTTTGTACTGCCCCGAGACAAGGGTCACCCCCAGCCCCTAGGGAGAGAGAAACCTGGACCTTCCATGTGTGTGTGCCTGGGGACTCTGAACATCTCACTGTGCAGCTGAATTAAACATCTGTGGATACCCTGCAAAGGCCCTTTCTGCTTCTTTACTCTGGACTTTACTAGCAGCAATTCCGGCCGCAACGCTAGATGTTTCTTATATAGTATGTATTAGATTTACCAAAATTACAGACTTACAACTCAATTCCACTATACAATTAAACTTTTCATTATATTTTTTCATATATGGGAATATTGTGGTGAAATGACAAGGTGTGGAGACTGTAAATGGTCCATATTTACTGGTGTCATGATGTTATTTTGACTTTTCTTGTGAAATTCTTTTTGTGATGTGTTGTTTCCAAAGACTACACTGTGTGATGAATGTATATTTTAATGATCATTTCAGACATTGAAAAGTAAAATACGCTACAGGAGTTCAACTCAAGGATTTTAAATGCACAAGGACATGATCACAACATTAATGCAGATGAAAGTAATAGCTGGTGATATAACTTCAAATGGTTATTGTGTAACACCTCTCTTCTGTCTTGCAGCAATATGGTGACACCAAACACATACATCAAAGACCAGTTGAGGACTCCTATATTTACACCTGGAGTGGTCTTTTCCTGATGGTCTGTTCCTTTTTGAAAGGCAGTTGTTGGAACACTGCAGCCTGTGGGGAGGACCCATGTTGAAGGAGTTTGTGAAGGACTCTTCTCCGTGGCAGGGACCCCACAACAGAGCAGGGAAAAAGTGTGAGGAAGTAAAAGAGTGGAAAAGATAAAGTGTTATGAGCTGATGACAATCCCTGTTCCCCATTTCACTGAATCCACATGAGGAGAAACATGTTGAAGGGCCATGAGGGAGGCTGAGCCTGGTAAGAAGGGTAGTGGGAAGGTGATTTTAGTTTTGTTTCTCACTATCCTACTCTATTTTAATTAATCTAATTAATTGCTTTAATTGAATTAATTAATTCAATTTAATTACTCTTTCCCAAGTTAAGACTGTTTTGCCCATGAGGGTGGTTCATGAGCAATCTTGCTATTCTTATTTTGACCCACAAGACCCCTTTTTTATCATCAGCAGGTTCATGGATGCTGCCTGCTGCATTATTTTGGCAAATTCTCAAAAAGTTTGTGATGAGAAAGTACTTCCTTTCAGTTCTGTTGCCATCTTCCCACCTGTTTTTGGAATACCTTGCCTTTCGTGACACTACAGTGCTTTAAAATGCTATTACCATAAAACATGTTTTCCCATTCCCACCAGATCCAGATTTTTCCTTCTGTCTCTCAGATGTGGGGTTAAGAGCTTCTCACTCAACCCAGTGCAGAGCTGGTCATGTTAGTGCAGTCCACCACTATCACCAGTGGAAGCAAGTCGCCTGTTTTCCCACAGAGCTAGAAAGTGGGTTAGGGTTGAAAGAGGTATTTAGTGGAAAGAAGAGAGGGCATGACAAATCCAGTGTCAACATATGTATATTCTTTCAAGTTGCTTGCTCAGTGAGACCATACTTAAATCTTCAGGCACAGTGCATGATGGTACTGATTTATACTGTTATGAAACTTGAAGCATCTCCCCTGAATTAGTTCTCCTATCTAACTCTGAACGTTTCTAGCTCCTTGGTATACTGTTTTCTCTCTGAAGAAAAAAGAAGAATACAGAAGAACTTATACAACCTGAAAAAGCATTCAACAGTTCAATGCTGAAGAAAATTTTCCTCTTACCCATCAGGTGCAGGAAAAGAGATGAAAAGTCATATTAAACTGCTACTACATATTCCTTATGAAGTTCCACAATTTTTGAACTAAAACTTGCTGAACAAAAGCCATTTTTTATTTCTCTTCCATGAAACACAAAGGTTTATTTTTAGCAGAATAAATACTTCTAAAAGAAATGAAACTGCAGAATTTCATAGAGGACAAATAACGTGGTTTATAAGAAAAAACAAACGAAACAGCTGTGTTAAAAGGATCAAAAAATATATCGCAAATTACATTTTCAAAATGACAGTCATAAATATAGCATTTAAAAACATATTCATAAAGCATAATAGGTCAGCAAAAGTACAATTTTTGACATGCATTGTATGGATTATTCTGCCACATTTATTTACAGTGAGAGATTGATTTCTCACGGCAAGGACTGTATATCTGTCATTTTAAAATTGAATAACGTTAACAATTCTGCTAAAAAATATAGAGATGCTTTCATATTTGAGCCAATACCATTCAGGAAATGACATTAAGTCTTTAAGTAAAACCCAAAGGAGCAAAATGCTTATTTGACATGTATTTACAATGGAACATTCATCACACTCGATCTATTTCCTATTTGAAACTCGTTGTGTTAAAAGAAAGGGAAAGAAACTTTCACTTTAAACTCTATTAGATAGCCAGTGGAATGCAGTCATTCAGGAAGATTTAAGAGAACATGCTTTGTACTGACTAGAATGGGCAAATAAGATCAATATTTTCATGTCTGCTTCCATTTAATAAGCCATTCACTGACTTCACAGAAATTATAGCAGACAAGAAATTATAGGTATACTTTTCGTGTATATGTCAAGGAGAAAACAAAGCATTGCTTTTATTTTATGATTAGCACAAGACAAGATGCACTATAATTTGTCCAGATATATGTATATGAAAAAAAAAATCATACTAAAAGTATCTATTAAGTTTTGCTTTATATTACTAGATGTTTGGGGTGGCAGTTGCTGTTTCTGGTTTTGTCAAATGATTGGTTTATATTTCCTTTTTAGTCTCGTACAGGAAGAAAGTCCTCTTTCACAGGCATGGGCCAATCTCAAAATATATTCAATTATCAAACTATACTAAATGGTATATGATTAACACATTATATTTTTTAGTTATCTTATTTTTCCCTTTAATTAAGAGAAAGAAAAGTTCTTTTTAAATAATTTACTAGATGGAAAGAGATATTAACTTCAGACTTTAGTGGGAAAACATGAAAGAGAGCTGAAAAATAAGGAATAGTTTCCAAAGAATACAAGGTTTTGAAGATTTGGAATCCATTTGAAAGTGTCTTTAAGTTAAATCCACTTTCAAGTAATACTTAATAAGTGGTATCATGAATACTTTTGTACTAGAAAGATAAATTTGCCCCTTGTAAAGGATTTATCAAACACATCTTTCAAAAATATCAGGCAGAAGAGAGCTTCATGTCATAAGGCAGCTCTAAGACCTTGCACGTCTATGTAGAAGTTGATTTGGTGATACAAAGTCAACTGAAAGTTGAGTCACTTGGATCTGAAAAAAATATTTTTAAAAATTATTTTGAAACAGTAAACATTATTTAGATATGGTAAAGCCTACTTAATCTTCATTTCTGTATTTCTTTTGTAGAACCCTATAGTGTTTTATGTCTAGACTTCAATAATTTAAATAAATGGAAAATAACAAAATTCAGCAGCCAAAGTCAGGCTTTGTTCTATAGTTTTTAACTGGCAACTGCTGCATATTTCAATAGTGCGTGATTTTTCAAAAATTTCATTAGTACATCATTGATTGCTCATTTTTCATCTTTCAAAACAATTTAACACAGTGTCTTTCATGCAGAGAATAACATATTAATATTATTTGATTTTTGATGAAACCAAGTGACCCTTTAAATTTGCAATAGGGTTCTTTAATTTTGCATGTGTTTCTTTACTGCTGTTCATTTAATTCTCTGTTTCCATTAACCATCTGCAAGCATTTGACTCTATGACAATTATTCAGCTGTGCCACATCATGACTGACATTTTACAAATGTTCCAAGGAAAAAGAGATCAAGCAAGGCAGGAAAAACCTCACATTCAAACAAAAAAGTCACAGTTCAGAATCCTGCATTTTCCATACAGCTGAGACATCTGAGTAGTAATTATTGGCCTGATTGTAAACCCAACTTAATTGCATTTTGTCTTCCTATCTGATGAGCACTTCATGATGATGATGATTACTCCTGGTAAGAGATATTCACACCATTGATATTTCCCCACACTGATAGCCAGGGGGCCCTGTAGATAAAGCTATGCAGACAAAAGTGCTATTTTCTCTCTATATTAATTCAGTTATGATTTTTCAAGAGAGAAAGAATCCCTGAGTATTCAAATGAGAAAGAATCATGGTTTACATTTCCATCATCTCCCAGCCTGCCTTCCACATGGGGGAAATTGAGCTAATGTTCATTAGAAAGTGCTTTAATTAACAAACATAACTGAGAGACCAAGCCAGCGTAATCACTGCTGATTAATTAGGCCACCTCTATGCAAGATAAAGCAACCTGATTTTCCCCCTATTTATAAAAAGTCTTCCATTCAAAATAATCTCTGTGCTTGTTGGAGTTACTTGGATTGCTAAAATATTCAGTCATAATTATTTATTCTTTATTTTTGCATTTTTAGGGATTAGTTAGGTAGAAATGTTTGGCCAGTCCTGTGGCACAAAGAAGAATGTTAACATGTTTTCATCAATCTTTAAATTTCAGAGGAGCCCAGTAAATTAGATTTTCACTCGAAACTTAAATACACAAGTGAAATCAAATTACTCTAGAATTAGAAGGCTCTTATGCCTTTAGCATTTTGTCTGGGTTTTAAAAGTGTGATGAAAGTTCTGATAGAAGCATAGAATTTACACTGTGTGGAAGGACATATACCACGGAGTATTTTTTTAAAAATTGTATTACAAGAAATAAAAAAATATTTAAGGAAAATGAAAAATCAAAGAAAAATACTTTCTTATGCTTGTTTTAATATTTTGGCTTGGCATAAATGGATATAAAAAATAAAGAATGTCTTTTGAGGACTCATTGTCACACTTTTTTGCAGCAGCTTGGAAGAATTTCATCAAAGTTCAAAGAAAAATTAGGCACAGAACAGTCCTTTTCATTATCCAGAGTTACCAGTTGAAACCAGAGGCCACATCAAAGATAATACATCAAAACCCTCTGCTCCCTTTATTAGAGGACAAAAGAGAAAATTTTGGTGACATTTGTAGTGGTGGGCAAAGTAGATTAAAAAAATTAAATAGAACTGGGATGTTGTCCAGTCTGAAGACATCTGAAGACTAAAAAAGTTTTACATAGTCAAATCTTGTTTTTTTCTATCATATAGCGAAATTTCGTTAATTTTCCTTTCAGATTAAATTTTAAAAGTACAGATAATTTGCCTGAGTTTCCCTACGATGAAGAGAAAATCTGTAGAAAGAGAGTATAACTTTTCTCCAGGACTGTAGAATTATCTGAAAATTCAAATCTCCTGATTCTTAGGTATGTCATCATTACTACAGGAATATGCTATTATGCTCATTCCAGTGTGCCCCAGTGATCAAAATATGTGTCCAGGTCCTTCAAAGGCTGCAAGTTCTTCAGAGAGAGAGAACACTGGAACTGCACTTAATATTTCCCAAAAACTGAGGAATCTAAACTCAGTATTTTGAATTTTCTATTTTAAAATGTTAAAACATATGAGATTTTTTTTCATGATCTATTTTAATCAACAACTTTGCTTTTCTCTCCCCCTGATTAATTTTCTACCAGAGTGAGGTGTTTTCTAAACTAATTTTTTTTTCTTGATTTTAAAAATAATTCATAAGTCTCATCATAAAATATAACAATTCAGGAGTGCAATTCTGAATTATATCTTCAGGTTTGGAACAGGAAGACACTTCATAAGGTGAGGACAATCCCCTCCAAACTGGGGACAGAGATGAGGCAGAGATGTTTAATGCTTTTATTGTCTCTCTCTTCAACACTGATGAGGGACCAAAGGGGTGTCAGGGCTCTGAGCTGGAGGACCATGACTGTGAAAATAATCAATTCCCAGTATATCCTGAACTTTTGAAGAAATCTGCTGCTCCAGCTGGATCTCTACAAAGCTATAGTGTCTGGTGGAATTCATTTGACTGAAGGTTGGCTAACACTGCCACAATTTTCAAAAACAGCTATGAGGAGGACCGTGGAAACTACAGTTCTGACAGTGTCACTTCCATGTCTGGTACATTTAAGGGGAAGATTATTTCCCCTGGAAGTTATTGAAAAACATCTGAAATACACTCCAGTCATTGGTCACAGCCAGCTTGGATTCATGAGAGGAAAGTCCTGTGTAGCTCCCTAGAAGTCTGGCTGGCAGTGAGTGCTCCTCCACCGGCTAGCTCCACTCACTCACCCCGGAGGGTGCCACGAGCGTGAGCCTTGCAGAGTTCAGCTAATGCAACCCTGCTAAGGCTGATTGCCGCGGCGTGGGTACGCAGCAAGGGATCTTCCAGTGACTACTCGGCTCAAGTAGAGAAGAGAGAGAGGGACTCCTGTGTGCCGTTCCAAAGAAGCTTTATTCCAAAGGAAAGGAAGCTTCCCCGGAGGAGAGCAGGGANTTAAAACACACTACCACAGTCCTGCTTATCAAACTTGTTTTCTTTTTATGACAAGTTAACCCAACTAGAAGATCAAGGGAAGCCAATTGATGCAATATTTTTGGATTTTAACACTGTCTGTCCCAGGATTCTTCTTGACAAAATGTCCAGTACATAGCTGGACAACACATCACATGATGGATGAGCAACTGACTGATGGACCAGGCTCCAAGGGTAAATGGGATGACATAAGGTTGCCAACCCTAGTGAGGTTCCCCAGGGCTTCATCTTCAGCCCAATGCTCTTCAAAATCTTAAAAATCTACTCGGATACAGGATTCAAAGGTATAATAAGTTTGGCAATGATACTTAATTGGGAGAAGCTGTCATCTTGCTCAAAGGCAGGTTCCTGGGGATTCCATCCACTAATTCCATAAACAACTGAAAGATCACTATCCTAAATTTTCCTCTCACTGCAGGTTCTTCCTCAACAGTTATTAAGGATGACTAGATGACAGCTTAAGTGTAGCACTTCTGGGTTCATCAGGAATGCAAAAGAGACACAGACATCAAACAATTATTAATGTCGCAGTTTTGAATAAAAATCATGATAAACATGAGTATACTTGCATGTAAATAGGAGTATACTTGTATATAAACATAATTTCTTTGTGTTTGTAATAAGTTTTCACTTGAAATGTCTACATTTCTACATTTCTGCATGTTTCTTCTTAAGAAAATTAGTTTTATCAAATCTTGTCTGATTAATTTCTTGAGAAGAGCTAATTTTAAAGGTGTAGTTAATTTCTTATTAAATGAACAGCATTTTTACCTTTTTTATTTTTACAGTGCTGCTCAATTTCTTTTTTATCGAGGTATTGCCACTGAAGTCCTACCCATATGTGCCAAAAGGAAATTGGCCTCTAAGTGCTAACAACATATTTGAAAAGTAACTTTGGGAAAGTATGAAGGAAGAAAAAATTGATTTTCATGCTGAAATAATTTTTTTCCTCTTATTAATTTTGTCCCTGAGAGGAATGGCGGATTTGTCTTTACAAACAAGCTGTGGGTCTGCTGATAGATAAAACTAGTGCTGAGAGATAAAATAAACAATGGGAAGGATTCCACTGATTGATGAATGGAAAAAGAAATTTGCTTTTACAAATAAACTTTAGGTTTGCTGATAAATGAAATTAGAAATTTCATCTTTCATTGAAAGATGAAAGAAACAATGGGGAAAACCCCTAAATTCTGTAAGAATTAAAAATTAAAAGGCAGGGTTATACATTAGAGGGAAATCTAATCAGGAAGTATCAGGTGTATCAGGAAGTCTGTACCTCTCAAGTGCCTCAGCCAATGAGGAAAGAGAGAAGGGAAATGTGGCTGGGAAATTAGGATCAAAAGGAGGCTGCGTCCTCCAAAAATTTGAGATACCCCAGGGAAATACCCCATGGCATCTCCCTTTATTCAAATAAAGT
>VXBC01007990.1:9714-55273 GCA_013399945.1 Ploceus nigricollis
CCCCGGCGGGAAGGTGGTGCTGCCTGCCCTCGGAGCAGCAGCCAGCAGCCGCAGCGCATCCATCCCCGGCGGGGCCGGGCGGCAGCGAGGGCTCTGCTGCCGGCTGCGAGAGCAAGAGGCCGCTCGTCGGCTCTTGTCGGCTCTTTTCCTCGCACCGGGGCAGTTCGTCAGGGACTCGTAGTTGGCTTCTGTTCCTGTCAGCTCGTTAGAAGTACTGAAGGCTGGAGTACCAATAAAAGAAATAATGTACTATCCCGTTGTTGTAACTGCATTTTCTGCATTGCACCTGTTTCCTGCTCATGGCTAACACCTAAAGACACACAGGATATTTTCAGGCTGGAAATTTGGCCTGGAATTCGGGGACTTGATTGCTGGACTTTAGTCTTCAGAGACTTAATTAGTTCCAAACAGGCTGCAGATGCTGAAGAGTAATTCTTGAAAAAACAACTATTTCTACTTTGGTTGAATGAGATATTTTCTTCTGCCAGTGATCTGTGATAGGACTATGCTGTATGTAGTTCAGATCCTCTAACTTGTTTACTGTCTTAGTCCAGGTGCTTGTTCTACTTTGTATGTCACCATCTCAATAAATTTTTGCCATAAAATGATGCCATAAGACTGGCTTATTTTTTTCTAAAACAAACCAAAAGGAAACTCTTTGCAAGCAAGTGATGAAATGATTAGTGAACACTCAGCAGATATGATCATGACAATGGAGGGCACCTCAGCTATGTGAGCATAGATAGCTTTTATTTTTATTAGTGTGTGTTATGTAAAGTCCCAAAAGACACTTTTTAGTAGCAGTTCTTTCCATAGCTCCTGCCACTAAGCTTATTTGAAAATGGGATGAAATTTGATCGGCTTGGGATGGGGATATTTCTGGCCACGTGTTGAGATAACTTTATGCAACAATCTTGGAACTCAGCCATTTACTGCCAATAAATCAATATCATTCTATGTGAACAAGTTCAATGCCATATCACAAATCCCTCTATGGTGCTACATATAGGTACATAGTCGTGTGGGTTAGTAAGGGTTTTTAAAGAGTAAGTGTGCTGGGTAAAAAGGGGAAAAGAATGGATGTTCTGAGAGTTAATAGCCGAGATGGTAATGTTAATATTGAGGTGTAACTTAGAAATTACACGTACTGTTGTATGGCTTCATATTATTTAAGAGATCTTCACAAATCAAACTATTCAGTGATAAAAGATCTCTGTGGACATCTTTTAGCCACCTTTCAGTACCTAGACTGGGCCAAACAAGAAAGCTGGAGAGAGGGACTTTTGACAGCAGCATGGAGTGACAGGATGAGGGGGAACAGCTTTGAACTGTAAGAGGGTAGATGCGGAGATATTGGGAAGGAGCTGTTTACTCAGGGGGTAGTGGGACACTGGGACAGGCTGCCTCAGAGACAGAGTGCCTTTCTGCTTGTCATTTGGAAGGTGTCCCTGCCTGTGGCAGGGAGGTTGGAACTAGATGATCTTTAATGTCACTTCCAATCAAAGCTATTCTGTGATTCTATGATTTTAGGGTAATGATCACTGGGAATTTCAGTTTTAATATTGAGTAAGACACTGTCTGCTTATCTAATGCTTATTTTTTAAGCTTGCATGATGGTAATAAAATGACCTGCAGGCAGCTTATCGTACATGGGATGTCAGACTGCAAAGGAAGCAAACAAGGTAGCCAGAGTTTTTGATAGAACATCACTTCATGTCAAGACAACTAGGCCTATTAAGGCAGGGGGACCTGAGTGAATTGCCCATTTCACCTTTTCCTTTCAAGCTGGTCTCTTCACACTTGTAAATTTCATGTCACACTCTTTCTTATGCCTCTTCTTCCTCCCTGCATTCGTTTTCTCTCTTTTGTCTCCCTACCATAAGCACAAACATGTTTTAGTCCCTCTCCTGGTTTTTGTCACTTCAATGACTGACTGACTGACTTTTCTTATCTGAACTAATTCCTCAATAACTAACTGTGAAGTGTTGGTACCCTATCTATACCTTTCCCATGCTCTCAGCTGTCTTCTGAAATCCAGAGTGTGAAAGTGAACTACCTTCCTGGATTTTTTTTCTCTCGTCTCTGGCATCTTCAGGATTTTCCTCATCCCTAAGGGTTTCTTCAGCTTCTTAATCTGTCACTTTCCCCTCTGCAGTTTTCTTAGAGGACATATTTTATAAGTTTAAGAACAATATCAGGTAAAAATTGTGGTTACTTTCTATGTTTCTTTCCTCTTTTTTACTGCATATAATTTTTAAAATGGAGCTAAACCATCTATTTTCTTATTTCACACCTCTTTCTAATGCATTATTCTTTGGCTTTGCTGCAAGGCATAGGAGGTCTTGGACATCTATAGCTGCTGCAGTAGTAAACATGCAAAAAATGGAATCAACCAGAAAACCTTCTTTTTTCTAGTTGTACAATGATGGCAGTTCTACAGTTTACTCACTGAATTTTGCATATACCTACCTCTGTGTTTGTTACTTGCTCATTCCAGACTTGAGACAAACTTTTTGTAAACATATAAACCCCAAGATTATTCAGGTCCTTCTTTTCTAGTGGTACAATGTTTGACTTGGAAATGCCGGGTTTGACTGCAAGCTGCAGTACCTGACAAATAGATGGGGTGTATGTGACAACTGTCCGTCTGCTGGGTGGAGGACTTGAGGTTTTCCCTTACTCCTTCAGATTCTTTTGCAATTCAAAATGGTTCTTTTTACCTCAAGCCTGATTTTGCTAATGGCCACTGAAATCACACACAAAGCACACAGAGTATCGTTCTTGCAATACGAATCTGCTTGGCCAGGTTTACTTACCTTTTCTTATCCTCTGTTTTCCCATGAAGGCCGTGATGGAGATTGCATTGGATCCTGGAAACCTTTGAGTTATAAGGCCATAAATTAGAGAACAAGCAATATGTAATTACCAGCATGAGTCAAAACACTGTGCTCTGGTCAAACTTGGGTGGAATGAATACCTCCCACTATCTGACCCTTGATTCTGTATGAAATTTGTCATGGTTAAAATCTTTCTTCCTATGGTCTTTTAGGTGGAATGTTCTTTTGAGTTGAACATAAAACTTTATAGCTGCATCCTTTTTTCTAGTGTACTATGCTCCTGAGGACACCATTCAACACGTGCACCTTCACTGCAATAAATAATCTGTGAGTCTCATTCTGCAGCCTGAAATGATACTGCTTGTAAAACCTCATTTCTCCTTCCCAAGTTCTGGGGTTACTCAAAGGGAGATTTTCTTTAACACTCTCTAAAGAAAGAGATTAGGTGGGTTTTTTTCTTTTTAATTCCTTTTAATTAAAAAAATTAAATTTAATTTTCCTTTTAATTTAAAAAAAAAGTTTCCTAAATCAACTCTTTAATGCCTCTTTGCAAGCTAGAAATTTAAAGACAGTATAGCCTGCATTACATTTAAAAATTTAAAAAAATGTTTTACATAAAAATATTTAAGGCAGAAAAGAAAAGCTATGTCTTGGAAGTGAGGGGTGGATGGCAATGCTGGGACTTTTAATGAGATTCCTTCCAGTGAACATTGTTAAGAATCAAATTTTGTTAGTGAGTCTGAGCATCCAGCTGGGTCTACTGAGTGCAGCAGTTTTAGACTGAAGGATAAATAATCCTATTTTCAAGGAGCTGAGCATGCTAAAACCATTTAAGATAGAGGAATACTCCTCATGCTAACTCATTAGTTGAGTTTTCTTCTCCTTTATTCTCCTAGTTCAATTTTAGTATAAGTATTTGTTAAAGGCAATTAACATTGATCCCTGACAAAATGAAACTGGAATTAAAGCAAGTGTGGTCATTACAATGGCAATTCTTCTTGGTGTTTTCAGTGGTTTCGTTTGTCTTCTTTTCTTTCTGCTTTTTTTATTGGTTTTGGGGTTTTTTTTAACCATCCCTAGCCCATTAATGAAGGTTCAGGTTGGAGGACAGAGCTGTTGTAACCCTATTCTACCAGCTCTAGAGAGTCTGACAAACTTAGTATTTGCTCATATTTATTAGACCCACAGTTGTGGAGGATCTGCATTTATTAGTTTCTTTGAAGGACTGCTTTTAAAAAGTCTACAACTGAAATATCTCTTTAACACATGCTGTAGGTGCAGGCTGCTACATTCACTATTTTGTATGATAACATCAGTTGTCTTAACTGAAGCCAAGATCTGGCTTCAGTGTGTCTCATCAGCAATGCAAAGCTGTGTATCAGATGCTGGTTTTCGGTTAGATTAATTGTAATTTTTGCTTAAAAACTTGACTGAAGATAAAATCTTAAATATAAAATTACTATGTAGGTGAGTTTGATTAACCTTTGTTTCTTAATGAGCCGTTATTCAGTGAATCCCTGAAGTGAGGCTCTTAGACAAAAAGAAGGCATAGAGAAATAGAAATTGTTTCCCCAGGTCCTCCTGAACTTCACTGAAAAAAGGGTTAATCCTGTATCTTGCTAGCAAGTTCTCTCCATATCCTCCAACTTGCATGATGTAGTAGAGGAGTTTGTAATTTTTGCATATAATGCAGATTGGGTAGTGATCATAACAGTGACTCATGTTAAAACGGTGTTGTAGATTAATCCTTAGGGAAAATAATCAAATCTAGTAAGGAAAAAATGCAACTTAATTATAGTCCCAGAACTTTGCCAAGTTTTCCATCTTTTCAGATCATCTCTGGTAGGATGAGTTGACCAAGGTTATTTAAATTAATGCATATTTAAACATATGTTTTGACTGGCAAATCTCACTCAGTGCCTGGCAGAAGGATTTGAATTGTAGAGTTTATGTCTATTGTCTCTCAGCTGTAGCTGCTGCATGGCCAAGAGTCCATGAAACCTTGCTGGTAGCTTAGCAAGCAGAATCAGTGTGAGATACTTCAGTATACATGCATCTGTCTGGTGGGAATCATCACAGCAGCATCAGGGATACTAAAGTCAACACTTCCAGTTAGACTGCCCATGTACTGTGAGACATTTGCCAGCTTTTTTTTTCAGAGAATATGTATTATAATTTCATTATTCCTTCCTGATTACTTTTCCAAGAGTAGAAGAACCATTGAAGTTGATTTTTGAAGTCTGATTCCTGACAATTTCTAATGAAACGACGTGAATACTAAACCACTTCTGCACAGAGTTGTACAGTTTATGATAACTTTTAGCAAATACATTATAACCTTTCTGATGAAATCATCCTAACAACATGGCTTTCGTAGAATACCCTGGGGTGGAAGGGCTGTTTCAGAAAGGGGCTTCAGAAGACCATCTGGTTTCACCATTAGAAGGAATGGGAGTCTGGGTGACATTGTCAATCACCCAGGCCATCTTGAAAACCTCAGCCATGTAACCGGGGAGGTTGATTGCCTTCAATCATTCTCGTGATTGATTGCCTTCACTGAAAAAAGCTGAGCTCATATTAAGGTGATACTTCTCCTGGTCCTCTTTGTATCAGCCCAAATTACTGGAATGCTGTGAGGAAATACTCCTATCCCCAAGAAAAGACCTACCTCCTTAAGTCTTTCCTCCTATGGTAGATTTTCCAGCCCTTTGATCATCATAATTTTGTGTAGATGCTTTCTTTTATGTGATTACTTATGGGAACAACAAATTAAAGTTACATTTTGTGTATGAGCAGGAAAAACTTGAAATGTACAATACCATATTAAGCAGAGGTGATTGCCAACAAGTGCATTTCTACTCTTCAATACTTTCTTTTTCCTAACAGTAAATAGTAAAAGAAAAAGAATGGATTTTCAATTCATGTTTTAAAGGTTATTAGATTATTTGTTTATTCTCTACCCTCAAGGTGAAAACCTAGTAAACTGTCCACAGTGGTTGTGTTTATTTTCCATGTGTTTCATATCTGTCCATATCCTGGAAGGGAGGCTGGTTACTGGAATCTGAAGCAAATGAAGATGAAGTTACAGGAATAAAAACACAGAGGATCTGAGCTGTTAAAAAACAATTGGAATTCAATTAAATTGAGTGTAATTTCTCTGATGGATTTAACTTGCATTTATAAACATGGAAGTTATGCTTACTATATGTAAAGAGTTCCAAAAGATGGTTCTTAGTTTACTGTTTGTAAAGATGAAGAGCTCTGATCATAATATTACAAGACAATCTCATAATAGAAGGGTAACTTTTTTGTTGTGAAGACAGACTCGTAGCCTTTGCTATCCAGCCTTACTCCCATAAGTGTGGCTTCTAATTATAAGCTTTTTCCCATGGTGGAAATCTTTGTGGTAAGTAGCTGGAAGCAGCTCTAATCTGGAGGGTGACCAAAATGAGTGACCAAAACACATCCAGAGGGTCCATAAGCCATCTTGTATTACATCTTGGAAAGATAAACAACATAGTTCAGCCTTTCAAGCTTTTTCAAATCTAGAAGGATATTGGGACAGTCATTTATTTCACAGGTCACTTGTTCTGTGTTTCAGTGCTGAGTCCCTCTGGTGCCTGCCTGCAGATGAGTGTGTGGAATAAAATGTGTCTGAGAATCCCCCTCTTTGAAGCAGCTCTCAAGGAGGTTTCTTTTCTTCCATAGAAGTAGATAAGGAAGGACACTAGAGAGTATATATATGTCAGGTATATAAGTGTATAAAGTCAGCTACTCTGTTTTTTCAAGATATTTGCCTACAGCTTCCATAAACGTGGAAAAGAGCATACTGGCACACCAATGCAACCCTGGCCTCAGCAATCCAATCCTTGTCTATCCCCAGCAACCTAGCCATTCTTAACACTTACAATTTGTCAAGAGAATGGTATGGCACATTTCTTAATTAACTGTAAACACAAACTAGCTGAGCTGCCAGAGAAGTTATCCAAATGTTTCATTTGCCATGCTGTACAATAAACTCCTCTCAATGCTGGATGGCCCTGGTGGGTGCAGTGCCAGATGAAGTGAAAGCATTTATTGACTTTAAAGCAATGGTAAATTGCTATTTAACTACTGGGGGTTTCAGATTCTATAAACACTTCACTGGCATAATTGGTGATTTTTTTTGCTGCTGTTAGATATCAGCTGCATTCATGACTCAAATGCTTCCAGAAGAAGAGCCATTTTACTGCATTCTGGTTTAGCTATGAACCCTGTCTCTTTATAAATACAGAAGGAAACACAGCTAAGAACTGTAATGCAACAAGTGTTTCCAAGCTCACACATTTTTACCCCAAGGTAGAAAAAATAGAACTGCTTGGTTGCTTTGTATTTTTTTTTTGTCTTCCTACAGGATTTCCATTGGTTTAAAGAAATGTTGTATTTGAGGTAGTTGCACTGCTCTTGTTAGCTCAGACACTTGCTTATGAGCTACAGCAAACATTGGACATTATTTTCTTAACATTCAGTTTAAAAGACTTTTTAATTTAAAAACTTCAGACTCAGACCTTGATTCTTCCAATAATTATAAATTACTAGAAAAAAACAGTCCTGACACCAAGGAGGAAACTGAAGCATTTCTGTGGAAGGAGGAATAGGATCTGTATTGTTTAACCACCTCTTTAGTGAAAATTATGTAGACAGGCCTCTACTCAGCCCTGGTATGGCCATACCTGGTGTGCTGTGTGGGGATCCATTTTGGGCTTTCCAGTTTAAGACAAGGAACTACTGGAGAACTTGTCCAGCAGAGGCCTATAAAGATGAGAAGGAGTCTGGAGTATCATCTCTCTTATGAGGAAAGCCTGAAGAAACTGGGCCAGTTTAGCCTGGAGAAGAGACAGCTAAACAGGGATCTACCAATGTCTTAAGGGTGGCTGTCAAGAAGATGGGACCAGACTCTCTTTAGTGGTGCCCAGTGACAGGACAAGGGACAATGAGCACAAACTGAAATACAGGAGGTTCCATCCAAATATAAGGAAAAGCTTTTTTACTTTGAGGGTGACTGAGCACTGGAACAGGCTGCCCAGAGAGGTTGTAGAGTCTGCCTCTCTTGAGATTTCTAAAACCTGCCTGGACTGGATCCTGTTGAACTTGCCTTAGCAGTGATGTGGCATTAGATCAGAGGTTCTTTCCAACCCCAACTCTCCCGTGATTCTCTGATTCTGAATATCTAGTGTTCTTCCTGGAGTGAGATTAATATGTACCTTTATAAGTGTGCCTGGAGAAGACCTGTTCCAGCCACACTGAAAGACTGGAACAGCCTTTGGAGTTTGGCAGCTAATACACACCATTTTCTTTGTTAGACAAATGCAAATGGTGCATGTTTAGAACAAAGTGCTTAATAATAAAACAGTGACAATGTAGGGGGTTTAGGTTGGTTTTTGGTGTTGAAGAATCTTTTTCATGGGCAGGAAGGATTTCTGACTAAAGGGATTTAGATGGACCTGCATAAAAACATGGCAACTCGGAGAAGTCATTCAAGGAGTCATTGTAAACTTTAGACTATTTTTCTAGTCTTCTTGAAACTATGCAGCTATGAGAGGAGCAAATATGAAGACAGAATAATTTTTACAGGACTTATCCTGTTCTGTGACTTCAACTACATTTTGCCTTCACAGGGCTCTTTCACCGTGACTGTTAATGGCTTGTCCACATGTCTTGGCAGAATTGTGCAGTGCACTGAAATATTTTTATTTCAAGTGGTGTTGTGTGGCAAGGTTCTAGTGTTAGAGGGTTTGTAGTAGAAAACTGTAAATCCTGCTACAGCAGAGAGAGGAGAAAGCCTCTTTGCAAGAGAAGAGCATTACTACTAGCATACCAAAGTAATAGTGATATTCTTCAAAGGCCTGTGGAATTTACATCCTCCTTTGTTACCACCTGTCACTGGTTGCTGTGACTGAGGCCGGGAAATGAAGGCAGGTTGCTGTTTTCCCTGTAGCCAGATGAGGTAGCCATCTGTGATGATAACTTCATAAAGCTGCTTAGGCGTTCACCAATGCAGAGCTTCAGTCCACCCATTTCAGACAAGAAAGAAAATGCAACCAGAGAAACACTATGATCTTTAATATTTTGTCATTTCTTTCCTTCATTTTTATTAATTTGTACTCTGGTGAAGTTTAATAATAAAATTACTTCAGAAGAGCTGTTACCAGCTCTTTTCAAATACAACCAAACTTCTCTAGTCCAAATCTGCTGTGTTTTCCTTGACTAGTTCTCTCTTTTCCCAGGATACCCTTGATTATTCAGAAAGGCCATATTTGTCTTTTCCTAGCCATGTTTTGCAAGTCTTGCACCTTATTTTTCCTCCCCAACTAGCTTAATAGCTAGTACTTCCTCGTAGAAGAAGAAATGAAAAATGTAAGCAATGACCCTGATTCCTTCTAAAGCTACTCATACATCTGATAACTGCATTGACAGCTATGATTAATATTCTTTGCTGAACTAGAATCACACCACAATGCCCTCGTGCTCTTCTATGTAGAAATCTTTGCTAAGAACAGGTTTAAGTATAAAAAGAGCATTATGACGTGAGCTAGAGTTGTTTAGGAGGAGCTGAGGACTGCACTATATGGTCTGGATAATAGTTATTGGTCAGGAAAGGGATCAAATAATGTGGAAAGAAAATGTTACCTAGAGTGCCTGGTCTTGCCTTGTAGTTTATAGTTCATGACTGGTTACTCTTACTACCTTCTCACATCCTTGCCTGGAAGCATAAGATGTGTGCTTGTTTAATTGTTAATATTCATTGATAATCACACCTTGTGACCTCCGGAATGAAGTGCTGTGGTGTGTTCTGTGGGAAACAAAGGGTTCTATGGTTTTTTGAGCCAAAAGTGCTCAAAAGTTGCAGCTGGGGTAGTTCTCAACAGCCTGCTCAGCTCGTTGTGCTGGCCAATTTCAGTAATTCAGCTTGCTAGAAATGGTTGTAGCCTGTTTGCTCCTTGATTTTTATTCTACAGATCCCAGATTCAGGTTAGCTGCTAGCTGTTTGGTACCTTCTTAGTGGATGAGAAAGAACTAAATTACTTATTTTTTTGTAGGTACTTGGAGATTTAAAAGGGTGTTTTTGTTTCAAAGACTCAAAATAGGCTATTTGATGTTACCTAAAGACCTCAAACTTGCTAGTACTTTCAGAGAGATACAAAGACTGTGTAGGGACCATATTTTAGGAGAATGGTGATTATAGCACTAAGGATATTTGGATGAGGAAAAATTAAGCTGAATTTGAAAGACATGGAACTTCAAATAGGTCACAAAGTGAACATAAAGAAAACAAAACAAAACCCCTTATTTTTTAAGATACTGACTCATTTTTATTCAAAAATTTAGCATGGAAACATAACGCTCATAATGTTTTAATAGGGCAAAAATTCCAGTTATCAGCAAATCAGTTTCTAGGACTACTAAAGCATTTTTAGGAGCACATGTGATAATTTATAATAACAAGGCTGCCTTGAAGTTCTTTTTTATTCTTATCCAGATAAACCTTCAGTAAATAGGACTGCAGGTTGCCTTTACTAGAGATTTGACTGTTAGATTAAAAATATGGTTTCAATAGGATATACCCCATCTCCCAGAACACAGAATTGTTTCAAACAGAATTCCATTTTGAATTCTGGGGAGGTTCAGGCAAAGATCTTCTTTTTTAATTTTATGTGTCTCTCCAGTGGTATTGTGAAAGCAGACTTGAATTTCAAGAGATTTCAGATTTCTCCCCAAATTACTATTGTTGTGTCTCAGTTGTGATTTAATAAAGTAAGTTAGGTGTTTTGATGACTTTTTTAATAGGTTCGTGGGGTTTTTTTTTTTACATTTTAAAATGTTTTCAAACTTTGCTGTTATCTCTGTAAAGGCAGTATTTTCAAACTGTGCATGTACCTGTAAGCAAATCCTATTATCTTCTTTTATTTTGGTTATATGCTTTTGAGTATATTTCCACAGTGCCAGTATTAAAAGTAATTCGTTTTGAAGGGATGAACAGGTATGGATTGGTTCTTATATTTTTTCATTTTTTTGTATAGTGTTTCTAAGACTATGTTTTGGTCAGGACAAACATAAATAGGGCAGAGAGTTGAATCCAATAAAAAAAAAGAAATTACATATGTTCTTGAGCCCCAGTGCTGTCTCATGTTGGTCAGAAGACACATGCAGTCCTGCATTGTGGCTGGTGTCCGGAGCACTTCATAATGATACTGTGATCGTCCATCTGCTCTAACACTTTCTGACACCCACAGCCAAATATTACAGCTTCATATTGACCTGAATGTTTGCAATGGAGTTATCTTGTCTGTCAACAAATGTGGGTCTATATTATGGATTGTTCTGGACATGTTCACGTTTGTCATAGTAGATACATTTCTAAGGTCGGATGATGCTTTTTTGACAGTAGTTTGGGATATTTGGAAACATTCAGTAAAACCTTCCAGCAGCATTAGAAGCTTTTCCTCTTTGCAAATCTGTACATTTTCTCACTGCTTTCTTTCATGTTAATTCAACTAAACTTTAAAAGAGTTGGGATTTTCCTTTTATATTTTTCATCCTTCTGTGATGGGATTGTTCTCTCTTTGAATTCTGTGGTACTTCCATTTATTTAAAGAGCTTATTTAAGATTTGTTTTATTTGGACAGGAGGTGAGGAAATAAGAACCTAACTAATTAACTTTTTTTTCCCTTTTTTCCTTCTACTTGCTCTCAGTTTTATGTCATGTTTCCTTTTGACAGTCATTGTCATATCTACTTAGGAGATACTCAAATAGATTCATCTTTTTCACAGCAAAATTAAGAGATGGCCAAAAAACTAAAGCAAACAAATAAAAATATACTTTCCCCCATGGGAATTTTTATTACGCTTAAGTATACAAGATACCTCTAACCTCTGATGTTAAAAGAAAAAATATATCCTACTGATCAAATTATTCATCCTAATCATTGGTATGTTATTATCAAAGGTATTAATGCACTTGGCAGGCTGCCCACACATACTCCCCAGACAAGGACCATGCATATTTCAAGGCAGTGAGAAAAAGCCTTGAGATTCACCTTTTCTACTTTTTCAGAGATAATATGACTAAACAATTACACAGCTTGGTGGTATGTATTTTCCTGTTGAGTATGAGGGGTCAATTAGTATGCATAAAATTAAAATATTAAAATAGAGAAATGTAAATTGCCAATACTGTAATTTCCTGTATCAGATGGTGACCATATTAGCATAATATTTTGTTCATATATTTGCAAGAAACGTCCTTGAAACCTGCTCATTGAGTTATTTACTCCCATTGCCTGCTGAACTAACTTGCTGTCTCATGAAGTTGCTCTGCTTCCTAATTATTCTGGTGTATTCTCCTACATTATTATGGTGGTAGCTCAGACCTGACTTGCCCAGTTGCTTTAGCTACTGGATTGGTAAGCTCTCCTTACAGTAAAATCCTTTTGTTGCTGATATGGAATCACAAGGTCTCTCTTTCTCCTTCCTGATTAAAAGTCACTGCGCTCAGAGCTGTGTTATGTGGCTGCCAAATTTTACAGACAGACCTGTGGAAATATTTCTTGCGAGGACTTGGTGAAAGGTTGCAGTGGAAATGCAGGAATTTGAAGCAGGACAATGACTAGGCTAGAGCCTCTGTTTAAAGTAGCTAAGGGTGCAGACAGAAACTGAAAACTCAATGACTGCTCACTTTATGAGTAGCTGGGAGGTCAACAATTGTAATGAATGCTACCTAAAAAATCTGATATGAGGGTTTTAACAAATTTGGAATCTTCAAGACATGCAAGATTATAAACAATCTCTTGCAAATTGAGTTTTTTGCATCTCAAAAGAAGTCAAAAATTAAGTGATCAAAACTTCCTTGGTCTGCCACAATTTTTTATTGTGACTCATTTATGGCAGTACAGATGAGAAAGGTCAGTGTAACTTACTCTGCAGAAAGAAAGCAGATCAGTGAACCATAACTACAAATCAACAATGGATCACAAAAATTTAGCTTTTGTATATATGTGTATCTTTTTTATGTGCTCCCTGTGAAGCTCCCTCTTCATTGTCTGAAGTTTACCACAAGCCTAAAAATCAGGAGAAAATAAATGGGAAAATGATACAGCAATGCATTGTAACACAAGTCCATGCTAAAAGAAACAAGATTCAGAAAAAGCCGTTGATCTACATTTATCACTATTGACTGAAATTTAATTTAGCTAGCTCAGTGTGAGATAAATCACAGTCAGAGACACAAGGCATAATGATGAACTTTGCAGCATCTACCCTGACTCCAGCAGTCTCATCCTCTTCCAGGCTTTGGTCCACATCTCCATTGTTTTGAGAGATCTTATATAGTGTTTCAGTCAGGTTGGTTGGGTTACCTTGAATTATTGTGGTGTCTGAATTTGCCACAGTTAGTTGGCTTTGCTGTGGAGTACATGTGGCACATTCCCACAATCAGTTACTGTTCCTCTGGTCCACAGAAGATGCCTTCCAGTTAATGAAAGTAAACTTGTCTTCTTACTCTCTGTCATGTAAACTCCCTTCATTTTTAATAGGAGATGCTGAAGATTCAAATTCAGGAGAAGTTCAAATTCAGAAGTCAGCCTAGGGATTCTGACTTTTTTCATCTTGATCTTAAAATACCATTGCCTAAAGCGGCATAATTATATGAAGAAACCAATGCAAACACCTTGAATCAGTGGGACAGTTTAGAAGCAGGCAAGAAGTTGAAAGACATGCACATGCATATGTTTTAATTTAAGTAGGATGTAGCTCCTGCACAGCCTGTAAATCATCCTGTGTGTTAAAGGAGCAGACATTATTTGTTATTTGTGGTTTTATTTTATTTTAGACATGTTAAATGGGAAAAAAAGAGCATCTCTTTTATTCACTGGTGTTGAAAAGCTGTTGTAGTATTACTTTCAGCTTGCTCAACTTCAAATGGCATGCTTCATGCTTTGAAATGGTGGCTTATAAACAAATCCTGTGCGTGTCTCCAGACTTATCCCTGTAGTAAACATGTTAACTTGGTGACTCCAGTTAAATAACTCTGGAATTCACATATTCTGAATTTTGGATTTTGAATAAGTTGCTTATGGTATTTTAGCTTGTTATGGTCTCACAGAATTAGTCAATGAGGTTGTATTGACCAGTTTTTTATCCTTATATATCTTCTTACTATATTTGTATCTTGATAAAACTTGAGTAATTGCCAACCACTGTTTTATTTTCCTCACCCTCATCTTTTGCCTCGTAAATTAACTTCCTTAGTTACTTTAAAACTTGTTATTCAGTGTTTGTAATAGTAAAAGTAACACCAGGAGAAAATGGAATAAGGTTAGCTTTTTTTCAGAAGAGACATCTCAAAATGCAAAACATAATATTATTTGGATATTGATTGTTAGATTTTTTTAATTGCATCTGGAATTAACTGATGGAATTTACTATTTTATGAAAAGCTGAGGTAATCTCCCTTTTAAAAATTAAAGGGGATGTAGGCATAGCTGGCAAGCTCTTCATCCTGAATGATAAGGGAAATAGAAGAAATTGAATAGGAAAGCAGAAAGCTATCTCTGGCACATCCTAGGAAATGGAAACAATAGTAGCATTAATACTTCTGAACCATAGTGGTTATGCACACCTGTTTAGTGTGGAAAAGTTCTACCGGTTTGAAATTCTGTTTGTAAAAAGTGTGATGGAGATGGGTGTGGTGGTGTTTACCAACAGATGGAACTGTCTGCAGTTAGTTTCATCTAACCTCTCCCCATGTTTGTTACCTTTGGCAAGACTTCCCAGGCCTGAACCTCTGAGGGGCTTTCCCAGGAGTGCTGTGTTTTGCTACTGTTTCCATCCACGGCCACTTATCATGGAATTTGTGTCCAAACTCAAGATGTTTTAGAACGCAGATTCCAGAGCAGCTAACCCTAGATTCATTTTGAGATTCTGCGCAAAGCAGACCTTCTGATCTTAGTGACAAATAGCTCCCTGAATCTATTAAGTTATAAGATTTTGTCTGTTGTGAGGACTTACTTCACTGTGCGCTGGCTAAAAGACTTATCCTGAAAAAGAATACTTTATTATTTGGGTTCACTCACTTCTTTTCCTTTTACTAGTAGACTCTTTACAGCACAGAACATAAAAGTTTTGAGAAAAAATGAAACTGAAATAATTTAAATAACTTAGGGATATCTTTTCCTCAAGCCACATTTTATGGTTGCCATTAATATCCCTGCAGAGTTCCTGTAATTGGAAGAAGCAGCATGTGAATCCAGGAATTTGAAAGAAAGTAATCTGCAGGAAGAATCTAGAGTTTCAAACAGCTTTCACAGCTTAGAAGGGTATATTTAACTGTAATTTTAGGTTTGCCATTTCTGAAGGGGAAGGTGACCCACTGTGTTTGGAACTGACTGGAAGCTATGTCTGCAGAACATGCAGCAGCAATAAACAAGGCTGTTTTGCCCAAATTGTAACTACATATGTGACTTTGATCCAAAAACTAAGTGATCAATGCACTACTTTGGGTGACTGCCAGGAAGCGATAATTGTCTTTGTTAGCAGTCCTGGTCATTAAGAGTTTTATTCTAAAAGCAATAACCTAGTCAATCTTTCTCAAAAACACTGAATTCTATTAAAAAATAGCATGAATATTTGTGTGTCTCTCTGCATATATAGGTACACAAAAGCCCTTATGTTTGTATATATATATATCAATTCTCTTGAACAAATTATGAGTGTTGTATATATTATTACAGAAGACCAAAAGAAAGGAAGAAATATTTTGTTAGAACAAGTATGAGATGGAGGCACAGACAGGTGTTTAGTCCAGCTATTCCTTCCAGATTAAAGTTCTGGTTCTTTCAGAATGCTAATGTGTGCACTTACGCTACCAGAATGTGTTACTTGAAAGATGCTATCACTTTAATTTCATTATTTTCTCTTGCTCTGACTAGCTCTTAATGTTAAACATTTAGTATCTTTCCTGTGATCAGCACTATTGCAAATATACGGAGCAAGACTAAGCAAAAATATATAAAAGTTAACCTGCAATAGGAAATTAGTTTTTACTCTCTTGTAGTTTTCTTTATATGCCATGAGTTTTTGCTGAGGACTGATCTGTAATAACACACACCTGCCCTATGGTGGTCCTGTGCTCTAGCTTTAATTTAAAGGACAGCTATAAAAACTGTTCTGAAAAGCCTGTATTAGCTATGATGTGCTGTTTAGATTGTTCCTGAAATGCACCTGTTACTGTGCATAACAAATGGAGCTGTCAAGCATGGTGAGATTTTACTGTGTTTTGTCCTCTTAGCTGAGCTGTCTTGGACTGACTTGTTTACTCCAAAAACACTCCAACTTTATACTCCAACAACTTCCAAGATAAATGGGTTGCAGCTACATAAGTGAGTAAAAGCTAATGTGATTATGTCTGTTCTAAAGCACATAAGGGGTAAAAAATGTAATTTTGATATTTTTGTGTTATGGAACTGATGATGAAGTAAACCATATTAAAGAAAGATGACACTTGTTAAACTACTTTTTAATAATTGCTTTAGGAAAAGCACACTCTTGATATGGGAGATTTGGAATGACATGGTAGCTAGGAGGAGGATGATTCTAGTACTCAGGAATGCAAAGAATTGCTTCCAGTAAGGCTATTCCACAAAAATACTGAAGCTGTTGCTGTATTTAGAGAAAAAGAATGATTTCCTGTGAAGTGAATCTGAAATATATGAGATGTCTGCTTTATCTAAAAGGGACTGTTTCATTTGAGGCATGTTGGTGCTAGTTCTGTTAAACATTTCCTTAATCAGCCTTTTGGGAAACTTGTCTCCGAGCATGTTTATATTCAGCAAGTTGCTGAAGTCTGTAGTTGCATTTGAGAAGTTGGGTAATTTACTGCTTTCGTGACAGTCTAGTTGCCGAGCAAATGGTTTATAGTGATTTATTGGTTAGAGTAGAGGAATTGGCTTGGGCAGGAGAACTACAAAATGGTCAATCTGTTTTCATAACCTCACTTCTGAAACAATGATAGATGAGCAGTATTGTTAAAACCGTGTATGGTAGGTAGAGCTGTTTTGCACTGTTCCAGGTTAGCTGTGTTAAATCTTGTGATACTGGATTGAGAATAATTCAGAAGTCATTCTGGGGGCTGGGGAATGAAGCTGGGAATACATATGATGGTTACACAGGCAGTCTGTTACTGGCAAAGCTTGAAATATCTTTGCATTGGGTTGTCCCTGACCAGTAACTAAGCACACACCAGCTGCTCACTCACTCTCCTCTCCTCTTCCAGTGGGATCAGGGGAGAGAATTAGAAGAACAAAAGTGAGAAAAACTTAGATTGTAATAAAGACAGTTTAAAAATGAAGGAAATAAATTAAATGAACAAGTGATGCAAAGTTAGTGACACACCATCTCCCACCAGTAGACCAAGCCAGCCCTCAAGCAACAGCTGTATAGGAAAGAGTAAATGAACAGGTTTTATTGCTGGGCACAACATTGTATGGCAAGAAATATCCATTTGATGAATTCTGGTCAACTGTCCCATCTCTGTCCAGTCCAAGCATCTTTCTCAGTCCTAGTCTACCTGCTGAGGATGCAGAGTGAAAAACAGAAAATGCTGAAACACTGGAGTGCTACTGGCATGGTTTGGTCACAGATACAGAGAACAAAACTGTAACAGCTGCTAGGAAGAGTCCTAGCTGGAGCCACTACAATCTTCTGCAGTATCTAAGAGAATAAAAATACATTAAAATAATTTTTGAACAACTGTACCAGATCAGTGAAATTTGGGATACTGAGAAGATGGCATTTGAGTATGGAAAGGATCGTGTTCAGATTATACTCTTGGCAAAACAAGTACAGTCTTTGCTTGCTGAGAATACTCATTCTGTTCCAGTCCATTGTGTATGAACAATACAGGTGCTATTTTTCTGTACAGTTGTGGACTTGGATAATTGTATAAAATATCTATTGTCTGATGTAATAGATCTTACTTGTTTTTTCTTTATTTTTCATTTGAGTGAAGACTTTCAAATTTTCGATATGACACATAAGACTGGGTCACAGATTATTTTTTCCAGTGTCTATGATGTTTCAGATGAAGAGAAGGAAGCTATGAATATAAGCCTTAGGTCTTGCCTTTATTTGTCAGCTGAAGTGACTTAAAAAGTGGTTTATATAGTTTGCCTGTTAAGGAAAACATTAATATGGCTAACTCAAACATATCTGTGAAATGCAACACTGTAATATTCCACTGTGCATTACTATTAACACTTCTGTGTGTTTGCATCAACCACCACAACTAAGTGAGAAAGTAGGAGTTTGTTCTTAATGTCCACTTTTTATTTAGTTTATTTAGTGGCAAATGCTTGCTCCATGTCTATAATATATGGTTAACTCTGAACTTCATCACCTTCATCTAATATGCATTTAAATAACTGAAAGTTACAGTTTCAATAAGTTATATATTTCAACTCTCAGACATTTATATAGCAGATTTCCATGTCCACTCAGGAGTAGTGTGAGTAAAAGTTAAATATCCACAAGCTTTTTTTCCAAATTATGCACATCTGAAGATTTTAGGTTGCCCAAGTAGCCATAGTAAGGATAACTTGGGGTGAATGCCTAGATATCTGTAGCTGTAAGTAGCTTAGAGTAATGGTAAATAGAAATGGCTTTGTGTCTTGCTTCTCTGCTTTGTGAAAGGCTATCCCCAGGAGTTGTCATAGCAGCTGTGTTTCTCATCTAAACAGCATTGTACCTGTGTGCATACAAGTCTTGCCATTGACTATCAGTCCTGTTAATGGTGTGCTTAGGGAGGCTGACCAGCTTCCCACTTGACCTTAACTGAAAGTATTAGTATAGGTGTATTTTTGGGGCTTTTTGTTTGTTTGCTTATGGGCTTTTTTACTAGTTACTGAAATAGACTTGTCCTAGATAGGAAAGTTGGATTTTTTTTTTTTTTTGCATTTTACTTTAGCCCATTCAAGCCTGCTCTTTGGCTTGATTATGAAAAGAGTAATTTTTTAAATCACTTTTGCCTTGTAGGTTAATCTCCGAGCCACTGATGTGAAGCTTATGCGGCAGCTCCTACTCATCAATGAAAGTATTGAATCAATCAAGTGGATGATTGAAGAGAAAGCCATTGCCAGCAGAGGCAGCAGTTTGAGTGGAAGCCTGTGCAGTTTGCTGGAAAGTCGGGAGACATCCCTCCATGGCAGCTGTAACAGTTTACAAGACTGTAGTGATGGACTGGATGGAATATCAGTGGGGAGTTATTTGGACACCTTAGTGGATGATGTCCCTGGTCACCAAACCCCTTCAGATATGGACAAGTTCAGTGATTCTTCTGTCACACAGGACTCACAGTCTCTGCATAAGCATCCCAAAATTGATTCTGATGAGTACTACTGTTTTGGTTAATAAGAACAAGTTCCAGTGGGACACAAATGCACTTGTACTTACCCTTTTTCTTTGCTGCTGTTTTATTTCATATGTAAAAACCCCAAAGTCCTCTTGAAAGGAGAATATAATATGATACTTCAATTCTATTGCATAACTCTTCTATTGCTTCTAATGCATTTTCTCCTTGATGGGTTGGGCTTGTCTCATCCTCCTCTTCCTCACATTTTCTTAATTTTTTGTCTCAATTTTTTTTGTTTTAATTTTTTACAATGCTGTATTTACAAGTCTGTAAAAGTGGTCAAGGAAAAGCTTTATCTTTAAAATGAAACATCAGGGAATGAGTAACAATTTTATATTTGTTGTTAATAAAACATCTTCTGATAAATATATGTTGCCATAAATTTTATTGACTACCACATCTGGCCTTTCCAAAGACACTGTTCTTATTGAGCCTTAAATCTGAGTCTTGAATATACCTCTACAAAATAATTTTCCTTTTCTAAGCAATGAAATTTGATTCTGTTAAGCTGTCTTCATTTGAAATATAAAGTATTCTAAACTTTTCTGTGTGGGGTTTCTTTCATTTTGCAATATTCTCTTGTCTCTTGCCTAATTTTGATGTTAAATTCTGATTCTAAATTGATTTTTTTTAAATTCAGCAGTGTTGCCCTGCTGTCTTTTCCTTTCCTGTTTTACGAGTAAGAGTTTGCCTTAACTTTTTTGTGCCTACTAGTGCAGTTGAGAGCTGCAGCTAATCAGTTATATTGGAAGTAGGTGAGAAGTAAAACAGTAACTGTTGCATATAGAGCCTCTGTTTTTGAGGCTGCACTGGGCCCTGCTTTCATGAAGATTAGGAGGTAGATTTTTCTTTTAAGTGCTTCAGAATCATAAGAAACTCCCCAAGATTTATCCTTCTACTGTAAGAAGAAAATTAGAGTAAAAGAACTAAAATTTAACTACACACTCTAACAGATGATGAATCTATATTTCAAGCATACAAACAGTGAAAGAGGTATGGATACTTACACATCATTTAAGAGTGTTCTGTTTCACCAAGTTTGACAGTATTCCTGTTGCCAGTGAAGGCATGAAATTCCCTCATTAAAGTAATGTTTACTAAGTGTAAGACAGGCTCCCATTTACAAACTATTGTACACATTCTGAAGGAATACAAGTGCATGCAGCAGTTGATGTATGTGGATTTGGTTCATTCTGAGACAGTCCAAAGAGGTTCTGTTCATCTAAGCCATGTTTCCAGGGATCCATCTCGTCCAGTCTTGAGCAACATCAAGTGTAAAGGAAAGGTAAAAAAAATCAAGAAATTGAAAGTGGTAATTTGTGCTTTGTGACCAGTTCCATCACTTCTCAATACAGATGTCTGTGTCTCTCAGAATTAAAAACCGAAATGTGTACTTTGCTTTGGTCATCATGATAAAGAACTTCGCAAAAAATTCTTCCCAGGATGGCATTAAGTAGAATATTGACTGGGAATTCAAAATAGATTGTATTATTTTCAGTTATTTTAATCTAGGGAATAGACCTAACTCCCTGATATAAAACTGTGGCTCTCTTGAAAGTTTTTATACTTTATTGCTTGGCATGGAAGTTGAACATCATGAAGTATACACTCTCTAAATCAAATGTGAATGTGCAATATACAGTCTTTCCTTCTCCAACTGAGATTTTGGGCAGTAGGCCAACAAGAACATAAAATTTTTTCACTATGAAGAAAATCAAAGAATATTCTTAACATAACTTCTCAAATATCAAACTATGCTGAAATTACTTGAAGGAAAATACGGACTGTATCTGTCATGTATTCATTCCCAACTGTAATACTGGATAAAGAGTAATTTAATCAGTGATAGATTTATCACATTATGATTTAAAAGTCCATTTAACTGGGAATCCAAAATAGGGAAACAAAAAGCCTACTAGTAGAAGCAGTAAAGCAAGAGCTGAAGTTGATTAGAAGCTTTTATTCCTCTATATCTCTTGACTGGAAGTGGGGAAACAGTACAAGTGCCAAAACAAAGATTTCAAAAGACTACTAGAAGGAAAGAAGTGTTTCCAGGTGTTGTGTTTCTGATATCCAAGAACATGAACACCTTGGTTTTGATTTTTGAAACATAAAAGCTTCAAAGATTTAGAGTGACTTGTATTTCTTAATTGGAATTAACAGGATTTCATAGTCAAAAGATAATGATATACTCTTGGCTTGCCACTTAAGGACAGATCATGAAATTTGAACATCTCCTAAAATTAATAAATTTTAAAGTGAACTACAACTTGACTGTTTAGACAATTGAAAATCCAATGCTCTTGTGTGGTATAAAGGAATTTGGGTGCCCTCTTGCAGCATGGACTTCCTTTTAACTTTTGATCTATTTACAGCACTAAAAAAATAAAATGATTGAGTAGAATAGGGCAAAGTATCTGAAACAGAAAGTTCCAAATGGATAAAAGCAACAGAATTTTTAAAAAAGCATGGATAAATAGTAAATATTATTCATTTATTCTGTGTCATTTTTTATCACCTTAGCTCTTTTGAGACTTAGCTTGCTTTCAGGAATGACAAAAAGTTTCAAGACACTTTGTAAAATCAAAGGTGACAAGCAACACCCAGTCCATTCCTGTTTCTATACCACTGACTGAAGTTTTGTCTTTGAAAGACATTCTGCTGTGTAAGCTGTGTAATTCAGAGACAATAAGGGACACTCAAAAATAAGGTAAATTTAGTACACTTTCTGTTTTAGGATGATTGTTCCCTGCTAATTGGAACCAGCTAGTAAATGGATGTGCTCTGGTCCACAAAAAACCTATTGAAGGAGGGGCAAAAAAACCCCTAGCATTTTCACATCTGAAAACTGGGACTTTGAAGATTCTGCCAAGCCAGTCTTGTTATGACATTTTGAGGCACTTTCAAAGGAGCAATTAAAATTCTTTGAAATCTCCCTGCTAGCTGCCAAGTCTAGCATTGATCTCAAGGTTGCATTGGCTCATGAAGAACTAAGCAGGAGCGCTTGAATCATCCATCAGGAGGCCAGAGACATTGCACTAGGAGACCAAAGACAGAAAAGCTTCTCTGTCTTTGGAAGGTGAACTACCATTGTCCTATAAGAAACAAGATTCTTAGAAAATACAGAAATCTGGTGTGTCTTCTTAAAGCAAACCCTGACTTTTGAAGGGAGTGGTAAAATGCTGGAAGTGCTATTGAATCACTTGAAGTCTAAAAAAATCTTTCTCTGTATTTCTCTTTGAAAAAGAGAACTGGTTAGTCAAGGTGGGTGAAGTGAAGTCTGAAATAATGTCTGGTAGCTGCATCTCATATAATCCTATGTAATCGACAGAGAAACTGAGGAAGTTTTGTTTAATAATCTTAAGCAGTTACTAAGCTGTCGAAAAAGCTTGTGCTAGTATTTTTCATCTTGACAACATTTCTGAACCAAGTCTAAAAGATGTGTCTTTGATATAAAGAATTAGTGTATACCAAATAAACATGAGATCAGTAGAAAGCATCAATCACCTTACAGCAAAGGAAGCTTTGTTTTGCTTTAAATGCACTTACAGCAAGTTTGTCTTTCTCAGAATACCATGAATTTACTATAGGAACAGTTTAAGAGCATGCTACCCTGAAACAAACAGAAGCTTTTCCCTTACATAAATTAAAAAGAGATTAATGCTGCCTGCACTTGACCCTCCCATTGGCCAGAGATTAAATTTCCCCACTATGTATGTCTAGAGTGAAAATAAAACAATTTCTTTCCCCCACTATGGAATTTTCTATGCTGTGGCATACCACCAATTGGGTAAGCAATCTTTATGAAGTCTCTTTAAAAGCCTACTCTTCCAGCAAACATGTCTGGTCTTCCAAAGTGGTATTTCCTTATAATCTTGCTTTGTTATGTTGGCTGGGTCTCAAAAGATGGATGTTTGATAAGATACATCTTTTAGTTGTTGTTAGGGAGCAACATGATACAAATACCTAATAATAAACACCAGTAACAAAATTTTTGTTTAGGGCAAGGAGGGAAGGGTTGTTCTTGGTTTGTAGATGGGTTTTTTCCCTGTGTTTCTTTTTTCTTTTGTTTTTTTCTTTTTCAAAAGCTGGCTGCAAAAACCAAGTTGGTACTCATGAGCAGTTTTGAAATTTTTTCCCCCATTTTTTAACATTCATACAGAGAGAGAGCAGCAAGCTTGAGCCCAGGTTTGAAATCATGTTTTACCTGTGAACACTTATCCTCAGAGCAAATTTGTTAGCATTGCTGGGTCCAAAATTCTATGGCTAACAGATATAACATTATAATACTTTTAAATCCTTTCACACAATGACTCCATTGCTCATCTCCTGGAAAACTGTAAGACCATGGAAACCTTTCAAATATGAAAAGGATACTGCTTTAATTTTCTGAAGGAAAGTGTTATTGTTAGAATACAGTAAATTATGGGTTATGAATTATGAACTCAAAGAACAAAGTACTCAACAAAAGTAAAAATGTTTTTGTGTTAGATCTGTATTGCAGTACCCTGTGTTTCTCTTCAGTGTTGTTGGAGACTGTTTATCTTCAATGCATGTTTTATCCCCAAATAATAAAAAACTGTTTACTTTTCTCAGATGGTATTATGTGAGGCTTTTTCAGAACTACTTAAAGTTGTAAAAGCATTAACAATGCATGAAATACTGAATTAAAAATAGGTTTTTTGAGATTTCGAAATTATTACTCTATTTTTTTTTTGTAATATGACCATTGCTACTAGTTTCATTTTAAAGAAACAAAATCTCTTTCTGGCTCTAAAAATACTATTTTATTTGCATTCCAAGTAAATTTCCAAGAACCAACTCTACGGAAAGAGAACAATAAATGCTATCTGTGAGAAAAGTTGTAGAAAATCACTCGGTTAATTCTTTGTTCAATCTTTACTGTCAGAAGTGTTCCCATCATCTTACTGTGTGGATGTCTAAACAATAGCATATGTCTTATCAGGCAAATCAGAATTAAGCAATACAGCATAAAGAAGTATTTGTAATAAAGTGATAGTGCTGCCTTTTTAGGGGGAAAAAAATACAAAACAAACCACCAAAAAAAAAAAAAAAAAAAGAAAAAAAAAGAAAACCAAAGACATTTCTCTGGGAAAGGAAGGAAGAGAGAGACAATAACAGAGCAGTTATCAATACACCCAGTGCTATGTGCATCAAAATGATAGAGGATCTCAATGTTACAGTCAGATCTGACCCTGTAGCCGGGCTTGGAGGAGGCAGCCTAAATATTTTATACATAGAAAACAAATCTGAATACTTCCTCTGCATTTTCATTTTACCGAATTCTATCTAAAAGTGTTTGTTATACCAAGGAAAAAAAATATGAACCTGGCGTTTGGGAGTCTGGCTTTCCAAATTGCTTATTCTGTCCTTAAGACATACTGATTTCCAGGGAACTCTTCAAATGTTTGAAGAAAAACTGCTACAGTTATATTAAAGTAGTGCATGAGTATAAAAAGCTATTTAACAGTAGTTCATATTTATTTTTTCCTCTATTGATTTTCTGAGACCCACTTTTTTCTAAAAGACAGGCTTTTCCAGTGAATATGAGAGGACTTTCACAATATGTATATATTTTACAATCCAATTACTTAGGCAAAGTTATTAACTGTCCAGCTGATATCACAAGTGATCAAATTAGGGAGAACTTCTTAACCTTTTGTACATCTCTGAGAATTTTGATTGCTCAGACCATTTCTTTCTTTCAGAAATACAGTGCCCTTTGTTCCTGACAACTGGCTATCACAGTTTGCACAGTCAAGTAATCCTAAAAATATTTTGATGAGGGGAGGAGAAGGGTAATTAAAATGCTCCTCGCTTTTTGCACAGAGAAGCTGTGTTTGGAACAGTGACATAACTCTAGGACAAATATGGCTTTCATTGTGCCACCCCACCTCCTCGTTGTCTGAATTAATGTAAATATTTGCTTCAGCCCATGAAGATACCCAGAGTCACTGCTGGGTCACTTTCTTTCTGGTATTCAACATGCTGATATCAGCCCAGAGATTTTCAGAATGAGTCACGGGGCTATATGGGAAGTTACCAACTTGTTTAATCTTCACATAGAACTGATTGCCCTTCAGCACACCATCATCAGGAAAGGTAGAGCTGAGAAACGCTTTCAGATAGTGTTTTTTTAAAAAAATAATGTAAACCTAGGGGTTCCAGTCTTAGCATTCCGTCTTACAGTAGCTTAAATTACTATGGCCACTGATGAAAGCTGAAGGGTGAGTTTCAGTTTTTAAAAGGAAGACGTTTTATTGATTTTTTATTGATGACCCTTTACACCAAAACGCATATAAAAGAGAAAGATACTATAAAAAATGTTATGAAAATACTACCATGATACTTTTTGTCCTGAAATGAATTAAAATTTAGAATGTTCCCCTGGATTTGCTGAAGGACAATTTTTGTCATTCTTTTAACTCAGAGAGAGAATATAAGCCATCCAGGGAGTGCAGTTTCTTGCTGAAGTGAGGTACACAGATGAGGGCGTGACTGAATATGGGTAGAGTATTTCAATAAACAGACTATGCCATTGATCCCAGTTAAGTATGCACTAGCAAAGGTCCTGGAAGACAATTACAATTGGATTGATTTCCAGAGGTGAATCTTATAAACAACAGGGAATTTGAAACTGTATTTATGGAAATTTCCTTATGGGCAAATGTTTGGTGGCTGCAGATTTTGGGGGTTCGGTTGGGGGGTGGGGTTTGGTTGTTTGGGTGGCTCTTTTCTACCCTGTGTAAGGTAAAAAACTTATGTTTGTACTAATCTGTGGTTTATGAAACCAAATGCCTTCCCTTTTTCTGTCTGTGCTTTTAAGTGTTTGCAATCTGAACCGCAAAGACATTCACTGAATAATTCTAACACCATGCCTGGAGCTGGACTTTCTGTTAAAATGCTGGCATTTCTGTACCTTTGGATAAGCATGCATGAAATATTTTAGTATGCATTTGAATTTTTATGGTAGGAAATCAACTTGAAGCAGTTTGCTAAGGAAATCAATCCTGGACCAAGGTTTCCTCACATTTCTGCACAATATGAATTCATTGATTTTTGTAGTTCTCTTTTCCATAATGTAATAAATCCAGGATACAGTAAATTATAAGGCAGGTGGAGGGCTCCCTTATCTTTTTCATTTGGGCCAACAAAATTTTAGCAAGGCTTTTAAAGCTTTGTTGTTACTTCTTGAAGATGTTGGAATTATTTAGAAAGACTGATTTCCTATAATTTTTTTCAAAGAGCTAAAAATTAGTATAGGAATTAACGAGGCAACATCCACAATTTCAGATCCTTTACCATGGCAAATAGAGCAGTAAAAGAAACAAATTTAGTTTCCTCCACATTTCTAAGTGGATGCTAATCTTGACATTATAACCTGAGTATTTAAAGCCTCAGTTGCTAGTTTTGCCATGACATCAGGCTGATGAACCACTGACAAGGTAAACAGAACCCATTGACGTGTTTTAAGACTAGGTGGCATATGACCTAGCCTGGGAAATGCTTTCAGTGAGGCATCCTGGGAATGGCTGATTTGTGCTGCAAATCCCAAATTGAGTTTTATGCTTCTATACTGATGAATATTAATTAGTAGGACCTGAGGTGGTATCTGGAATGTACAGTACACAGAAGACTGTATTATTAAAGACTGTCATGAACAATGTACAATTCATTACATTTATTAATGCTCTGTTTCCCCTTCAGGCAAATCATTTCACCACTGTGTGATAATAAAGGGCTTCAGTCAGACAATTTTGACAAACCTGACATGTTTTTGAACAGAAGCCATGTTCTCAGATAAAAACTACAGCTTGCTTTGCAGGGTTTTCTCACAACCAGGCCTGGAAAAGGAACACACATTTCCATCAGCACCAGGTTATTTTATGTGAAATTTAAAGTTGGCATTTGTGTGATATTGAAGGGGACTGTTTAGTGAGAAAGATTAGGAGCTGGAGAGAGAGGAGAAAAAGGATTATAACACAGCCAATGTAATGTAGGTTCCAGATGCTGGTTAGGAACCAAGATCACAAAGCAGGATCAGTCATGAAAGACAGGAACTGGCAAAACAATCCCGTCTCATCTGTCCACTCTATATCTCCACTGCAGATCTCATGGATATGTACACTCACAAGGCACCTTTTCACACACTTTTTCTAGACATATAGGGGATAATTTGGCAAACCACTTAAAATGCTACATCTTGCTTGTCTCTTCTACCTCTTGTCCCAGGCTGCTTTCCTTTTTCACCTCAGAAAGAGCCTGGGAAAAAACTTTTTCTCTACCTTTTAACACTCAGGGAAGGAATCCTGGCACAGAAAGAGCTGGCCACTACTCAACCCACCTTGCCTGCTCAGAACTGAACTCCAGGCTTTACCAGCTGCTGATTTGTGTTAATCAGTACAGCAAACAGAATTTATTAGCCAAAAAGTGGTGAAGGATGAAGTTTAAAGGTTTATAATTCCATAATTCAGCAGCAGTCTGTATTTTGCTTTTTTTCCAGCAGCTTGTATACAAAATGGGTCTTTATTGTGTCAAAACATCAAAATAGCAGCTCAGAAAGTCTAGCATCTTCCACAAAGAAATTAAAAATAAACTTGAAAAACAAGCAAACAAACAAAAGAAGAATTCTTTATGTTTTTATATGAAGCAATAAGGTACAAAGGTTTGTCACTTTTCCTTTATAGTAAGGGAAATTCAAAGTACAGATTGGAATAGAGCCCAGAGTACCTAAGTCATATAACTTTATCAAGGACTGCCTTTTTATTCTGACAAAGTACGGTTCTCTGCTATAGGTATCTCATTTTCACACATGGCTGATGGCTTTCAGACTGTAAGGAAAAAATTTATACTGTATATATGTTCATGTTTTTTCTATGTATTTTATGCTTTATGTGTAGAATTCTTGGACAGTTAACCTCATCTTGGAAATTAGGAGGACTTTTGTTCTGTGTACAAGTTCATGTTTAGTAATACTAAGCAGTTACTGTTTACATTTTAAAATTGCTTAACATTATTTTAAATTAAAGATTCATTTATTTTTTTAAGTTTCTAATTTTCATAACCCGAAAGCATGGACACTGGTTTCTCCCTTTCATTGAACTAATTGAACTTAGATAAGACTAATAGTATCATCTTCCTCTTTAGCTTCATTTTCTTTTCAACTGAGAACACTCATTTTCCAACCTGATAGGAGACTTCCTTTCAAACTTTTGGAACAATGCTGTTGGGGTATTTTTGCCTTTTTGAAAAAAAAAACAACAAATGAATAATATTTTGCAAATCTTGCAAACCAATCAGCACTTTAATTTCGTTTTAGAAGTGCTTCCCAGGAGGAGCATTTGCTACACTAATAAGCTCACTCATTAAGATACAAATACAAGAAAATCTAGTCTGGAAAACAACTAGGCAAAGTGGGAAGAGTTTACTCTGTGCTGCAGCATAATCTTCTTAAAGAATAGTGCAAAGGACTATTTAATCTGTTTTACCTACTTGCCTCTAGCGATCCTGGAAGTTCAGCAGGGTAGAAAAAGGTACTTATTCATGGGAAAGTTCTGACAGACTTTCCAAGCAAACATTACAAAGCTGATTTGCAGCCAGTCTCTGGCAAACCAGTTTCCTACAACCATTCTGCAAGTGTAGGCATCCATTAGGCATTCACTTCAGAAAGATACTTAAGTATGTGGTTAACTTCAAGTGAGTGAGTAATCTCATTGATTTCAATGGGACTATTCATGGCCTTAAATGCCTGGCTGAATCAGGAACTAATTCCTTCTGGTTATCCTTTGAGCCTGCACAGAGACAACTCTGTGCAGACACTGAATCTCTCCAAATGAAAGTTTGCCAAATGGTCTTTGCTTAGTATCCAGAGTTCATTGTGTTCACTGCCTCTAAAATTCCTCTGTTATCACCACATTACTGACAGACAATTCACCTTTCAGTTGTCTTCTTCTTAATCTTTACAGAGATCATCATGTAGCAATATCCTCTGATGATGTCGTAATTGAAATGGTGACCATACCAGGGTTCAGTCAAAATGTAGGAGGTTTATTAGTCAGAATATGAGTTAGTTTTCCTTTTTTAAATGCCAGTACTTGTTTTTAAGGTTTTTTTGTAATCTAGGCCAACTTTTCAGTCAGTCTCTCAAAAAGAAGGGAAAATATGCATTGTCACAGGAGTAGGGAAAATATTAAGCATTCATAGTTCATCCAGTACTACTGTATATCATGGCACCTGCTTAAGATGTTTAACATTCCTGATTGTCAACTTGCCAGATATCTTCACATTATGCTGGAGTAGGGGAGAACAAAAAACCCGAACAAAAAACAAACAAACAAACAAAAAAAAAAACCCACAAAAACAAACAAAAAACCTACAGATGGCTTTTTCCCCCCCCCTTTTTTTTAAGGATTAGAGAAGTTGTTTCATCTTATTGAGTAAAGATAGCACTTCCTAGTTCTTCCCTGAAGATCAATCCTGAATATTGCTAGCATGTACTCCCCTGAGTTGTGTGCTAACATACTGCAGTGTTCTCCCTGAAGATGATAAACATGTTATTCAAATATGGAAGAGTGAGATCAGGAAAACGGAGGGTAAATCCACTTGTAATCCTCTATCTGTTCTGTATGAATGCTTTTCCTAGGTCCTGATAATATTTTTAGTCATATCCTCATTCCGTGAATTGTCAATTTGTTGTGACTCAGACTATAGGCAAAGGTTGGATTTTCTTTTTGCTATTGCTTCTCTTATGCTGCAGTTACACTGTTGCCTGTCAATAAAGAACAAGCAACAAAAGCCTGTTCTTTTTATTTTCTCCTAGGGAGCCATTAGACTATCCCAGAAAAAGGGAGGTAAATGCATCAGAAAGTATCCTTCTGATTGGGGCTATATAAGTGTACATGGTATCATTGTGGAGCACAATTTGTGTCTTCAGATCAAGAAGTTCAGACGTGTCATTTGGGTTTTCATAGAGCGTCTCTGGAGTTGGGTACGGATTAACTAAAAGATTCCTTTTCCTCTTAAAATGAGTAGAAAAAGTTAAATGTGACCTAACTGTCTCCATGCTTTCCCACAGACTCCATAAGCAGCAAATACACAGATTTTGTGGTTCTAGGGATGAGACGGCATAAATGTATAGAAACAGCTCACATTTAAAATTAAAATATAACAGTAAGATCTTAGCATGAACACAATCCATTAAAAATGCTTGAAGACTAACCTTCTCTCTGCTGAAACCTGCACACTTGCTGAGGTTTATTTATCCAAATTGTCCCAGGAATTTTTCCAGAATGACTTGTGGGACAATAAAGGACACACAATATACTAAATATTAGTGCCACATAGTGTGACTTATGTAATTTACTCTTTTCTATCTGTTGTACTGTCTTCTTCTCACATGTGTGTACTGTGACTTCTAAATAACCTAGACCTGGTAGGGAGAATAAAACTCTAGTGTGAGACCACAAACAGCATAAATCCAGAAGGTTGGTAGGCTTGGAACAAGCAGTCTTGCAAAAGAGGAGAACCAAAACCTCATTTTACAGATCAAATCCATTTCTGTTGTGCTCTGATGAGGGATTTTGTTACTTTAAATGCAAAACTGTCCTGCAAGAAAATTCCCAGCTATTTATTCCTTATTTCTTTAATATCATTTACATTTTAATAATAAAAGTGATTCATGCTTATCAGAATCTGCACTTTTTTTGGTTTTTTTTTGTTTTGTTTTTGGGTTTTTTGTTTTGTTTTGTTTTGTTTTTGTTGGAAATGCAAGATTGTTTAGGAAATGATCATTTGATTCACTGCGAAGCTCAAGGACATTCAGACAAATGGTTGGCTGGATAACATTTAATGGATTATACCAAATAGAATGCAAGAACCAAGAAATCTGTATAATAGGCTGTGGAATTAAGTAAGTATTGACCAGTGCAGAAGAATCAATGGCTGTTGAAAAAAGAATGATTACAGTATATTGCATCCTCAGGGTATAAGCATATATTTACACGCAAGTGTTTTGGCTTTCAAAGCTTTGTTCTGTTTAGGCATAGGAAAAAGCCCTTGGAACTATTACCTAACCTAATTGTTACTTTCTCTGAGAGGGAGAAGCAGTATGGGGACTGTTTTTCTTGTCAAAATATGATCATATCTTTATGGCAAAAAATAAGGGTGGAATAAGTACTTTCAGAATTGTCTAAATGTTTAGAAGAGCCCAATTCAGTCTGACAGGAGCTGAAATGTCTGTAATTGCATTAGGAGTAAACCATCAATTTATACTCACTTCACTCTGTAAAGCTATGTAGCAAAATAGCTGCAGGAGATTCCATGCTGATTACATGGGAAAAGCTTCCAAATTGTTGTGGAAGAACACAAATATTTTGGGCAAGCATCTCAAGAAGTGTTAAACTGAATGATGAACAGTATCAGTGTACATAGACAAAACACAATTTTCTTTCTTAAAAAGGTGGAAACAGAACTACCAAACCCTGTCAAAAAATCTTGCATAGAAATGTCCTTGAATTTTTTTTATTGCTTTTTGGAGATATTTCCACATGTGAGGCTCACATTTAAGTTTTCCCTACAGAAGTATGTAGCCTGGTGCTTTCAAAAGTTTATGCAGCTACAGTCAATTCCTTTTCAATGTGAATCTCTTATATGGTGGATTGACTTCCTCTGTCAACAGAAACAGATGAATATTGATTTTCTTGCCAATATTATAATACAGTTTAGCTACTTTTAACGATAACTACTTTTGAATTCAGTGACAGTTTGATAGTTTCACTTGAATAAGTTGTCCTGAAACAAAAGTCAACAGCTTAAAAATGTATTGCCTGAAACTCAGCAAACAGATCTATATTTAGGTAAACATGGAATTAGTCCAGTATCCCACAGCACCATGGAACTACATGTTCATCACCTTTATGCTTTCTACTTGGCAGAAGGTATTGACAACATTTTAGCAGAAAGGTATTAACATCTTAAATTCTGTGTTTGTGTCTTAAATTGTGTCTGGAAATCTGTAGTAAGTGCACAAATGAGGTGCACATCACAAAGTCCCTTAATTCAAGAAAGCAGGCCAAAATTCTTGTTCTTCCCAGTAAGCTTGAAGATTTTGGCTCAACTGTGTTTATTGGGAGTCCTACCAAGATGATTCTGGCTATTGATTTAATTGTGGCTTGTTGCTTTACTCATACCCAGATCGAACATCTTTCCACTAAGAAAGACTAATTTTACCAGCTCTAAGTCCCCAGTAGTGAAGGTAAGTTCAGAATGCCCATTAACTTCATATTAATCAATTAAATGTGCACGAGTGAACACTTCCATTAATAATTGAACTCTATCAAATTTAAAATTGACTTGGACTTTATGAGCATCAGTTAAGCTGTGGATATCAGTTGAATAAACAGATGTGCACAGGAAGTATTTACAGCCTAATGAGTTCTAAGGTAGAGAGCTATTTTTGTTTCATGTTTCTTTTAATAGTTGTCTTAGTTGAAAAATGTCAACACACATACAAAACACACACTAAAACTGTTTATAAATCCAGCCCTTATTCAGTTCATGGTTTAGATTGAGCGGAATGGAGAATTAGTTTTGAGATAGCAAGAAATTTCATTTTCATTTTTTGTGAGCATACTATTTCAAGTTTCCTCTCCAGCCTCAGAAAGGGGACCAAACCCTGTCTCCCAAATGAATAAGAAGGAAGTTATTTTTCTTTTTGAAGCCTATAATTCAGCCTAGCATTAAGATGTGGAAATCCTGGTTCAGATTCATTCTACCCTTAATTTCCATTTCTTTCCCTCTAGATATTTCAGTCATATGGTTTATAGTTTAAACCACTCCTCTAGGAACTGACACTTCTGAGTTTCAGACCTGCTGTCAATAAGGTTTTATTTGTATTTTATACAAAATAGGACTACAGGAAATTTTGAAAGGCTCATCTTCTATGAATGATCTAATCTTTCTCCTAATGTCTTCTATAAACCAAGCTAAAAGGGACATAAAATTAAAACAATATTTTAAATTCAATTATTTTTTTTAGTTTTACAAAAAACAAATTGTTTTTGGTTTTTTTTCAGTTTGATCTCTATACTGATACTTCCATTTCTGAGAGAAATTTGATGTAAGAAGAAAGAGTTCACTGGAAGACAATACAGAAATTGTCTTCAAGCATGTGAACATTTTGAAAGTAGATGTAGAGCCAGATCTTCTGTGCATCCTATTTATCTTCTTCCTTGATGATAACAGTCCTGAAGTGTTTGAAGCACGTAATCATATTCCTTCCTAGTAACTACAAAGTCAAATCAAGGTATTTATTTGATTTGAACTTTCCTGATAAAATAATCCCTACAACCACATGTTTATTTCTGTTGCTTTCCCAGAACTGCCTCCAGCGTGCTGAAATTCCTTGGCACAGAGGTGCTTGTTCCCATAAGCTGTATGCCTGGTGTGGGCTCTCTCATGCTATGCAGACTAGAGCAATCTTTTCCCTAGGCCACACCATTGTGCCTCTACATGTACAGCCTAAATTTACACTTGCATGTTTTTCGTTGCTGTGTTCCTTTGCAAGGTTCCTTATAATTTGCTATCTGGAGTCACCCCGAGGGATTTTGGCTGAATTCTTCTCCTGATATTTGTTTCAGGTTATTCTTCCCCTGGAGTAGCCTGCATCTTTTGCAAATTAGACATAATTTTATTTTTCTCTGGCCAAATTTCTAACTTTTCTCATTTCTTGTCTAGTTTTGGTGTTCTTTTTTACCAGATTAAACCTTAACATTTGTAAATATCACTCACATTCCACTTCTTATTGCTTTAAGTTCATCAATTAGCAAAATAAATGAAACAAAAGTTAAAGTGGATCTCTTTGACATCCACTGCTCTCTGTTATCAATTATTTTGCCACTTAAAGCATTATTTTTTATTAATATTTTTACTATAACTCCTAGTGTAATCTGTATATGTGCTATCTGATATCTTTTTTTTTTTGCCAGTTTCCTTCCTGGGGTAGTTGGTAAAACAAGAGTTCAGATTAGTAAAATAAATTTGGAACTTAGAGGCATACCTGTGTCAATGTCTTTGCCTTTGGAATTTAAATGTACGTATTCTTTTTGTACATAAAACCCTCAGAATTTCAAATGTAATTCACTTTCCATTATTACTGTTCTAATGTAAATTCAGGACTAAAGTACAAAAGGCTGAAGTTATGACTAAGAGGAAATATAGGTTTGTTATGCCTGGACCCTAACCACTACATCATATTAAGTCTTGGTCCTAAGTAACCCTTGCAGAAATTTAAAGTATTGGAAATAAAGGAAAATATTATTTCATAAAAACTAAATAATGAAATAATTAAGAAAGGTGTCCTGTAAAATGCAACAATGAAGCTTCAACCTGATTATAGAAAATTGTTCCAATGATGTAAAATCTGTGTTCAGCTGTAGAAGGAAAAAATATTGTTAGATTTAATTTTCCCATAGGAAAACTAATTCCAAGTCTGCTTCAAAATATTTCCTCTTTAATAGCAATGCTGTTGAAAAAGGAGGCTGGGACAATGTGAAATCACCACACTCTGAATTGTTCTGAGCAAATATCAAAAGGAATTTCTTTCCAAGAATTTATACATGGCTAATAACCTTGAAAAGACTTGTTTTTTCTTAAGGAATGAGAAAGTGTTTAAGAGAGCTTTGTATGGAAAGTAGGAAGGCATCAGTTTTATCAAGCATAGCTCTGGACTTCACTTTCTTGTTAATGAAGGACCACTGATGACGAGGTCTTTATGAGCTGAGGAGGAAATAATATTTCACTTGACATTGTATTACAAATAGGATGTAGAAATATTTCCACAAAGGTTTTCAATGCTTAGAACATACCAAATGGTTTTCATAACAAAAGAAAAATAGGATGATGCTTTAAAGTTTTGAAGTTTAGATTTATTGGATAAGAGTGTTTGGTTTGGTTTTTCTTTTCCTTTTAAGAAAAAAATCAAACCAAACCAAACCAAAAAAAAAACCCCACAACAAACAAAAAAGCCACAAAAAATGCCCCAAAACAGAGGAAGACTTGGAAGGTTAAAATGGTACATCTGAAAACTGGTGCTCTGAAACATTTCATAGCCTCCTGTCACAGAGTTTGATCCAAAGTGTCATGGATATTGACAAAGACCTATTCTATGTCAAAAAGGACTTCAGGAAAGTGAAGTGTTTTCTGGAAAGACGATGCTCCTAGGCAGTTAGATGTCAGTATATGTTTGGTACATACACAGTCCCTACAGTTGTTGTTGAAGGCCTTCCACACCTTCGTGTTTAGTGGAAAAGGCTGGGTTCTCCCTTGAGCAGCAGCAAATTGCTGTATATTTTTATCCAATCACCACATGTCCTCTTTTTTCGAGATCGATGTGGGGAATTCCATTCCCAAGACAGTCTGGAAGCAGACTGTTTCAAAATTCACCAATCCTGCAAAACCTTGTGGAGAAGAAGAAGCATCACAACAGGTGCCTGGGATAATTTCTGTCTCATTTGCCAGGCCCTGCTGATTTGATCTGCAATCTGGCACATAGCTGGGAACAAGGTGACTTTGAACCCTACTTTAGAAAACAGGTAAATGAAGCCCTGCTGATTCTGTAGCAAAAATTCACAGAACAAAAATATTTCCATTAAAAAAAAAAGTCTTTTTCAACAGAACTGATCAAGAGAAAATGTTTGAGCAGTCCTATTGATAAATACCATTGAAATATACTTTGGTGGGTTTGATTCTGTAATGAAATGGAGTAGGGGAATTCAGTCACCATACATAAAATCTCGAGAGATGTAGAGATTGGTTCAGGAATTCTGCAATGAAGATTCAGACCTATTTTTCTGTGATTTCACTGAATTATTCACTGTTCTTGAGAAATGGTTTGCATGCTGTACTGTCATATATTTTTAGGTGTTCACTAGAAAACCCAAATATAATGATTCTTTTGTCAAAATGTGTTAGGTGCTTTTCAGATGTCCCAGAGCAATGGTCTTATCTCAAGGGTTTATATCTGGGTAATTTACATTCTCCCTTACAACTCTCAAAGGAAGGAACAGATGCTTGAATGCTTGTGAAACCAGCTCTGTCTTAAACTTTTTTTCAGAGCTTGGACAAGTAGTTCCATCTCCAGAGCTTCAATCTAGTGATATAAAAGTCCATATCTATAAACCACTATGAGGTAAAATTCAAAAATGTTATGTTTCCATGTGGATGGCCTCACTTTTTTTTTCCCACATAGCCTCAAAAAACCACCTGTGTTTGGTTCAACATAGTTATAGGTGTACAGTGGGGCACTGCCTCTTGCATTATGCAATATATACAGCAAGAAGCTCTAGTCCAAAACATACAGGCAGATACAACCACTGTCACATCCTGTTACTTCTACTCTTCCCAACCATATGGCAAAATGGGGTTGGTTTTCTTCTCCTTTCATTTTCAAAGGAAAAGGGAGTGCAATCTGTTTTCCACAGTTTCAACTAACTGTGGTGTGTAAAATTGCAGGCCCAGTGTTCTGTGCTCTAAAGCCCTGTGTTCCTCTTAGCATTCTGAGAGAAAAGATGTTTGAGGGAAAGATTACACCAGGTATGCACACTGACATGCAGCGTTTTGTTTTTCACATTTGTTTGAACAGCAACGTTTGAAGAAATATTTATATCCTGTTTGAGAGGAAAGTGCTTCAGAGTAAGACTCTGGTCCTCCATCGACTGAGGACTGTATTTTTTAATACTTAAAACAGTGCTGCAGAATAGGATGATATCTTCACTGTTCAGAGAATCAGGCCAAGAACACTTTTGGCTCAGTTCACGTACCCTGATTTTAAAAACACACCATACAATTAGTATAGCCTCTATTGAATGGACAAACTTGGTTGAAAAGATGCATGGAAAAATTTCATCCAAGGATGGCATGCTTTTCTAAAGTTTCCTTTGATTTAAGAAGCTAGAGAAACACCTCTCAAATACAGCCTGAGAACCGAGCAGATGAAGACTATTAGGAGAAGGAGGAAAATGCTCTTACACTTTATAGCATCAGTGAGGCTATTACTATGTCTGAAAGACATATTTAAAAGCAATATATAAAATTGGAAAAGGTCTAGTGAGATGGTCTGAAATCTGAATAATGGACTACGAAGGGTAAGATTTAAGTTCCTTCTGTGGAAGATTTAAGATATCAATCCATCAAATAATCTAACAGGAGGTTAGCCTGTGACTTCATCTCATTTTCAAAGTATCTACATAGGAAAGATTTATGGATTTTAGCAGAAAAGAAAGCGTAAAGAGATCAAGAGGAGGAAGCTGATGGAGGTGAATGCCAGCTAAAAATAAAGCACTGTATTAACAGTGGAACTATTTCCATTCCACCTGAAACTCCTAAATCAATACAATATGTCTTTTCAAAAGATACTCTGTAATTCAAACAGAAATGATGAGTTTACTGCAAAAATACCAGTGTTGTGCTGTTGCTCAGAACTTAATTTCTCCTTTGTGGACTGGGAAAGTTTCAGATCATGTTTCAGAGCTCAGCCTATTGTAGCGTTTGTGGCTGAGATTTCTTGCTTTTTGGTGTGAGCTGATTCAGGAGGCATAAAGACACAGGCCAGGAGTCCTACACACTTTTGCCATGCACAGTGCAGTTTCTGAGGTCTACAAGCTGACACTGGCAGTATGACGCAGACACTGGGTGCTTCACCTCTTGCATGTTACTGATTAAGCATATTGTCATTCCAGAAGAAGAGACTGATCAAACTACATGAAATTCCTACAGGTTCTATGACATGTCATGAGCTTTGCGCTCCTGAACTTGAGAGAAATTTAAGAATTAGCTCTCCAGTCATTCAAGCTTGTACTCCTGTATTCCACAAAGCTGAGATAGTATAGAGGAAATGTGGAAAAGCTGTTCTGAGCTTTGGAAATCATGATTTCTGTAGGGGCAGCAGCATTATATCCCAGGGTTTTTCCTGTTCCCAAACGATTCATTTCCCCAGCAATGGGTAGTTTCTTTTTATGCTTTAACCTTTTAAACAGCTTGAGGCTCCTGAGTGGCTTCCTCCAGGCTTCCTGGAGGCTTCCAGGCTTCCAGGATCAGGCCTTGTTTCACAATTAAAACATTTCTGATGTTAAACAACCCTTCATTGTTGTTTCAAGAATAGCTGCTGTATTACCTGTTAGAGGTTTCCTGTTTATCAGTAGAGAGCCTAGCTATCACAAAGTATCTCCCTTGAGTATTAGGAAGACTAAAATGCCACTTTCTAATAGCTTTCTTTAGCTACTGCTGCCATGGACATTTTGCACAAGTACAAACCATTTGGACAACTAATCTCAATAAATCAGTTTTACATAGAACTTTTTTTAAAAATCTATTTCCAGGTCTTTCTAAACTACTCAATTAAAAGGGACATTAAAATGTTCTAAAAGACAATATTCCACAGTCAAAGCATGTATTAAAAAAATAATTTTTTCTTTTCCTTTATAAAGTGTTTATTATCTAAAAGTTTGTGTTCCTAACTCCTTTCTTTTATTTTTATATTATAAGCCTTTTCTTTTTTAGTAGTTTGGATTAGAAGACAGTAAAATTTTCCAAACGTGTAAGAATCATTGAATTCCTGGTAAAATGTATTGGTCATAAGTCCACAGATAATTTTAATTATATGGTGGGAAGTGAAGGGATGAATAACATATGTAAGGAATTAATACTGTATTTCTATTTGTCAGTGGCTTGGTGTTGGCTTAGTATTCCAAATCAGGAATAAGGTAAGTAATAAGGATGTTAAAAACAAATAAACTAAAATAGTTAATCCCCTACTCATTTGTTCTTATTAATGAATGCTTGTTTGTAAATTGCTCTGATGCATGCAATTGAAGGCACAATTATTCAAGTCTGTAGAGCAAATCTTTATGGACAAACAAGAATATAGCAGAAAGGAAGGACTGACAGGTAACTGGGCTCTTGAGGCTGCTATCACAACTGTTTATCAGGGAGCACTAGAGAGGCCTTTCCTCCAGTTAATGAAGTATAATTATCAAAACCTGGCATCCTCAGGGCTGGTGAAGGAGCTAAACAAACCAGATTCATTGCATTCCTTGGTTCCAGCCAGGGGATTCCAATCTTATGAAAGTCGTGATTTTAAGCAAGGTTAGTTTAGATTGGAGTGCACACATGAAGATACTTAATGCAGTTCTATTTCCCATTTCAAGATTTATCTTTTCTCTGTTTCTTTCAACTGGTTTTGTGTAATTATTATTTTGTCCTTCTGTCCAATAAAAGAAAAAAATCTTATGCAATGCAAGATTATGAACAATTATAAATAATTCTTAATTTTATAATTTCCTTTGCTTTTTATAGAGACAAATGTTTTTGTTTCCTGACAAGACATTGGCAAGGAACAACAAAATTTGTTCCAAGTTTAATCCACATACCTAGGATCAGATAAAGAAATTTTTGGAGGACACCTTATAGAAGATGTTTATCTTAACTCAGTAGAGAATCAAAACTTGTTTACTGCTTTGAAAGCTTTCCCTTGATAGCCATTTAATAAGTGAGCAAAGGCAACCCCATTTCTTGTACCATTTATCAGTTATCTGTGTATAATACTTTCTCAAACAATAGGTTTTAGAAGAGAAGAAAGAAAGCAGCCACACTGTCATAAACAGTTTTTTGCCCCATCTACATTCTGCTGGCTACAGTAGGGGTAATTTGTAGATCACCTTTACAAACATGCACAGTGGTTTCACTTTATCATAATTCAAAACTAAGAGCAAAGCCTCATCTTAATAAATGATCTTGTTGTCATTAAGTAGTATAAGTCCTTCTTCCCTTCATTTCTGGGTTGAAATGACTTGTGCAGGTTGACCTGTCTCTGTAACCATGAGACTCCCTGATGAAGTGAACGTTTTCTGTGGTTCAATTTCCTTTCTGTTCCCCAAACACACCTAGGAGATATGAGGATTTTAAAGTCCAGTGATAACTGAACACATTTCACTCTACATCTCTGTAATAAATACAGAGATGTTTTACTTGCTGACTCTGCAAGAAGCAGAGCAAATCTGAAATCATTATAATTCAAAAATTCATTGAATGTACCACGGGAGTGGTCCTTGTTTGTGACCTGCCTCAATGCAGAGTACAGCAGCCCTGAACAGAAACAGACCCATTTATACTTTGAGGAGGAATGCTTGGGAATATTTAGTGGGGAGAATACAATAGTCAGAACATATTGCTAAATGACTGTGTTGCTCTCCTTTACGTTCTTTCCGTCCTTTCCTCCCTTCGTTCTCCCACTGCCTCTCACATCCCCTCACCCCTTTGCATTGGTTTGCTGTAGCTATTTAGATCTAGACCAGAGAGAAACTGTGGACATTTATCGTTTGAGGTTACTTTGCAACAAAATCTTAAATGCCCACCTATGCGACAATCCCCACTTCTGAAACGCAGACATGATAACCTGAAAGAGCCCAGATCAGTTCTCCATGAGTAGCTATCAGTAACTATTTTCTTTCTTCTTCTTTATATATCTGTTTGTATCTGTAATTCTCAGGGATTAGCCTAAGCCTAGGGTAACAAGTAGTTTTAATTGAAATAAGATTGAGTAGACCAATGAACTGTAACAGAAAATCCTCGTGAACTAGGAGCAATAGTGAACCTGAGTAAGTTTTTTCCTGTTTTAAACAGGAATGGATTTGCTCTTATCACTGATCTTTGCTTTTAGAGCACATGGTATGCTTCTTTATTATGCTTTACTTTTTATAATTCATTCCAAAACTCAAAATGTTTTGATCATCCTCTGGAAGGCTGAATATTCAAAGCCCCATATGTCACCTCTGTCATCTGTAAAATTGTGTTTCTTTGTTCAGCCCTGTGAAAAGACAAATAAGATATGGGTTTCTAAGGCTATGCCAGGCTAGGTCCATTGTACAAGCTTAACAACTAAAGCATAATATATTGCTACTTATTCAAAGAATTTTACAAGGCTAGTAATTCCAGTCACAGTATATCCTTGAGTCAAAACCTAGAAAAAAAACCAGGATTAGTGAGGTTCTGTAGGTGATGACACCAGCCACAGGTCTCTTCTCCTTCCTATGTGTATTTCTATCTTCCACTTTACATAAGACAATTATGTAATAACATGATGAAAGGCTTTCAAAGGAAGAGTTATTCAGCCATCTCAAGGCAAGCCAGTGTTGATTTTCTGTTCCCCAAGCTTCTATACAACCTATTTTTTATCAGTTTCTGCTGTCTGCAGTTTCTTAAGTCATGAGTTCTGGATCACTAAACTCAGAAATTAAATGACTCAATGGCAATATGAAGATGTGGTCTCACAATTCTTCCTTACAGAATGAATAGGAACAGCTTGGCCTGTTCTTCAGCAATGCAGCTGGGTCAAATAATAGGTGTTTTAAAAAGAAATCACAAAATACATTTCATCTGTAACAAACAATCCTATTTTAGCTCAAGGATTCTTCTTGTAATTTCTGTCTCCAGGAAACACTACTGAGCTGTTTTTTCCTGCAAAAGATGTCTGTTTTCTTTTATAACAATATAGATTGTATGAATTCAGATTTGTAAGCAGCAAGTTGTATCCCTTTCTGATTTTCACTTTTGTAACCAGTGAACTTTGGTATTTGCCAAATGTCACTTTCATTTTTCTCAAACTAAGATGGGTCTCTGCCTTTAGCATAGGAGACCCTGTCACCATTTAGCTGCATTTTCTATAGGATGTCAAGTAATGTAAGTTACTGCAGAGCTTGGTACTGTGCTTTACAAGTTTTCTGTCATCTGAACAGGCACAAATTATTAAGGAGTATCAGAATGAGTAAGGTTTTGAAATCATGTTTATTAAAAAAAACCTTGAACTTGGTAACATAGTCACCATGCAGTGGTTTAGATACTATAAAATTTACTCTGGCGTAGGATTTGGGGATAAAGAATGCAACTGTGATTCTGGAGGGAACTGGTAGGAGAAACAGATTGACCAAATCAACTGGAAAATAACGACTGCCCTTACTACTAATGCTATAAAGCAATAATTGTGTTTCAGACACAGTTTTACTGCTTTCTGCTCCTCCCAAGAATCCTTACCTTATATGCATAGCGTATTTTATCTCTTCTAATAAATAAAATGCTTGTGTAATGCACACTACCCTTTAACTTTTAACCACAGGAAAAAAAATCTATCTTTAAAATATTCCAGCATTCCATTTGTTTCCTCAGTCATCTGTGAACTTCTGTGTTCTTGTTCTTGAAAATGCTAGCATTCCGTACCAGCTCGCTCAGGAAACTTCTAGAAAAGAATAACTGCAATATTTTCCTCAGACTCCAATATATAATCAGGAAAAAAAATCATATGGGGTCCTATTAAAATAGTTATTTCTTTCAAAACTCCTTATTGTACATATAGATCTGAACATTAAAATGACAAGTTTTTAGTTTCCCTTTTACAATTCAAACTAAGGCTTTATCCTTCATGGAATAGTAGAATTTTTCAGACTTTTTCTCTGGATTTATTCAGATTTGGTCATGCTGATTTCAAGACCCAATGGCAAAGACTATGGGATGTATGCATTACAGGCTCTCTTAGAAGATGCTCATGTTATTACACAGGGAATCCAAATGGATTTCTGCTGGCCCATTAGTACCTCAACACACGGTCAAGATCTTTACTGATATGAAAGAAAGGAAGAAAAATTTTAGACAAATGAATTTGTTTACAAATTTAAAATGGATTTAGGTTTTTGAAGATTTTTATCGGCCACAGTCAGAGTTTGAGAACCATGTTGCACTTCTAAGATAGGCACTTCTAAGATATTTCAGTGAAATTAAAGAATGCATCAAGACCCAGTTAATCTTGAACACCTTTGTGAAGTTAGACTGCACATTTTTTAAAAAAGCCACTGAGATACATCTTTAAGTACTTAAGCATCCGGTAGGCATAAACTTTATTTACTCAGTAATGTTTGGACTGAAAAAGTAGAGCATCCAAAGTTACCTTTTATTTTGAAATTGCTTTTCAATATATACATAAAAAGCCCTCCTTCCTGAGCCCTCCTCCTCCACCATGCCTGAGAATCTTCCCTTTGCAGCCCCATAAAGCCCATCTACCACATGAGGTGTTCCAAAACCGCTGACTTTTAGGAGCCCTCATGTGCACTTGCAAATTTATTTCTCCCTGTTTCTCCTTTGTCAGTAGCCCCACACTATTCCACGAAACATATGGCAATGGAAATGATATGCAAGAGGACTAAGCAAGTGCTAAGAAGGTAAATCTTCACCAATTGTCTCTTTAAGGATTCCTTCAAAGCATTGCCATGTTTAGATGTTTGGTGGTGCACCAGCCTCATAGCTTAACAAAGTAATAGAAAAAAAATCCCTTCTGTCACCAGGATAAATGTGCTGTTTCTTTTCTGTACTTTGTTTTTGGATAACACAGCTCACTGTGGGAAACTGAAGGTCTGAAAGGCATACAGCCTCATTACTCTTTTCCATTGAATCACATGGACTGAAATTCCACTCTCTATATAAACACTAAAATACCAGAAATGCCACTGATGAGGAAGCTTATCCATCCTGAGTTTTACAGTGTCTGTCTGACTGGTTTGTCAAAGAGATTTGCAGATAAGAGGAAAGTGGAACAGTTTTGATGCCAGATTTCTCAAAAGCACAGTCAAACAGTAGGGACATGTGTGAAATAAATCAATCCTAACTTTTCCCTTTCCACTTTTCCCACTTCTTTTCCAGCTCTTTGGCACATTTATGTCTCCTGAGCAGATTAAGTTACAGGTTCCTCAGTTTACAGGAGAGGAAAATCTAAACTTTTCCACATAGAAAGGAATTTTTGCAGTCTGCAAATGAAGTGCATGTGACATAGTTGGTTTCTCCATCACTGTGACTTTAGAGAAGCCTGAATTATATGAATATTTTTTGTATTGTAGTATTTGCCAGAAGTTTCCAGTTTCCCTAATTATTGAAAACCTGGAAAAGAGAGGCAAACTTTCAAGATGGCTCAGAAGCTAGTCTCTATCTGTGAAGGGAATGTCTCCAGTGTCTGAGAAAGGGGAAAACATCAGAAAGAAATAAAGAGTAAGTTGAGGAAACTTTTTTTTTTGTCACTTGAGATTGTCTGTCTAAAAAAAATCAGTGTAGTCTGTGCTTGCACACAGCAGGGTATTTTGTAATTGCACTAAGCTGTAAACAGAGCTGAAGGAGTTGTCTGGAGCTAGGAAACTGTAAAGTAGCCTTTGATTTGTAAAGCAAGGTAGAGGAGCTGAAATGCCATGACTTGAGAAAACTTTTAAGTAACCATGAGGCTGTGGAAAACCATAGGATGGTTTATTCAGACTTGAAGAGTGTGAAGCAGGAGAGGCACCAGTGGCATAAGTCAGGCAGCTGCCCTGGATGGCCTGGCTCTCAGTGCTGCAGCAAAGCGCACAGTATCCACCCCCTTCCTGACAGCTGGTGAGTGAAAACCTTCAGGGTGAACTCAGGTAAAGACAGGTGGGAAGCATCTCGTCCTCTAATAAATAGATTTATTGAAAAAGTTCTATGCATGGTGACCACATACTTTATTCAGCAGTTTGAAAGTACAAAATTCTTGTGTGAACCTTTCTAATTTTCAAAAGAAATATCCAGTAATAAACATTCTTTTTTTAATATTCACCCGCAGAAATGTTTTCTAAAACTATTTTCTTATGCACCATTAAGTGAAATATTAATAACTATAGTTAAATTTATAGTTACTTATAAAATTCATCTTCATAATATTCACTGCTCTGTGGCACGGAGCTAATCACTGAGATCAGGATAAAAGTGACTTTGAAGGGATAAAAACTATGATGTGTCTGAGTCCCTTTTCTACTTTGGGCTGATTAGAATATTGAGCTGTCACAGCTGGAAAACTAAAGGCAAAAAATGAAGTTTTACATCTGTTATGAAAGAGTTTTTCTTCTAAGAATCTTAAAAAAAAAAAAAATGGGGCATTCATTGAAAGTAGCAGAACCAGAATCTAGGACGCAGCAATTACTGTGCTGCAAGAGCACTGATGTGGATGAAATGCTTTGCCTTCATGTGAGCCAGTGGTGAAAGTACAGACATAGAAACAAATGTCTGGGTAGCAGCAAAACCTGAATAAACTCTGAAATTTCTCCACGATGAACAACTTTGAAGAAATTTTGATTCTATGCTGACAAAAGGAATTCAATTTATGCAGTTCAACATAGATGTTTCTCTCCACTTTATCTTATATGTTTTGCTTGTAGAAAGA
>VXBC01007990.1:62427-86655 GCA_013399945.1 Ploceus nigricollis
AGATCAGCAGCAATTCTTTACTCAAAAATTATGGCATTTCAACTTGGGGCCAAAAATTCCCAAGTCTTTTGTCTGTGAAACCACAAATACCATTTTTGGGACCACTGAAAAGGCTACTTCAGTAGTTATTTAAAAATTTGATCTTAATTTATGATATTACAATAAACATACATAAAGAAACTAGGTCTAAATGTGAAGAGAAAACTTGCTGAACGCAATACTTTATTTTCGCTAAGGAAAAAATCTGTAAATACATGTAGTAAAATCTTATAGATCTGGCAGGAGAAATGTACAGACTGTGTGACCTAGCAGTTTACCTGTACCTGTAATAATTTAGCCAGCGTCTTGATAATGTTGTTTAGCATAGCCTGAAGTGTTACATTTAAATATCTCATTAAAAAAGACATATATTTCCCCCCACTCCACTGCCTTAAATGGGCTTTCTGAGTCATCAGTTTTGGAAAAAATAACTTCCAAAAGTTTTTTGTGTCCAGCTCTGAAGTTCAGAAGTTTAGTGCAAGCGTCCTAAAATGCAGTGAAATCAGATTTCCTTAGATGAGCAGGGTATAGATACGATTTCAAGACTGTGCTTTTTCAAATGCATGTATATTTTTCGTTCATGATTGTGCATCTAGAGATTCCTATTGACTCTATTAAGAAGTTTTTAATATGTTTGGATATATAACTATATATATATATGAATCTTCTCTCTCTAATCAGCCCTCACTACTCATATATATACATACAGACATATAGCAAATTACACAATTATTTGCTTTTTTAATGTTTTTGTTTTGATAGATGGCATATAATGAGTTAAGGAGAATTTCTCCTGTGAATGAGAAAACTTACCTCATATTACAGCCTGAACACATGCTGTTATCTTACTTTCCCTTGCAGCTGTCAGTTACTGGTATGCTGAGATGGTCCTTGTTTGCCAACAAGCCCATCAGCTTTTTTAGCTAAAGTATGAGATGTTCAACATGAAACTGAGCAAAATTCTGAATCTCTCCGATATATTAATGTACCAGTACACTTCTGCTGGGATATGTGCCTTTCAGTGTAGAAGCTCCTGTAGTAATCTTAGTACATATCAACAGCCTTGTTAAAGCAGTGTGGCACTGCTCTCAGGTGCACGGAAACACCCCCGAGACATACTCTCTTGGACATATCCTAAAACTCCCTGGGAAATTTGCACTTAACAGCTTATAAGTTACAAGCAACTACCTTACCTACTAGTTTTCCTTTTTGGTACATCTCTCTGATATTTACAATCCTCTACCTAGCTAGTGGTAAGGGCTGATATGTTTTGATGATGAACTTCATTAAATCTAGTCAGTGAAAGCAAGCAGCACTGCTTTACTTGTAGCAGGTTGCTCTGTCTGAGCAGGGATGCAGCAGCTCAAACTTTGTTTGGCTTACAAGTTACCAGCGATGGATTGAGGAAGGAGGGTCTTATCATTGATGAGATCAAGCAAGAAGTGTCTGCTGGTTTTAGTGCTGAAGAATGCAGAGACCCGCTTGATCCTACCATCAAACCCAGTTGTGAGGATATGCAAGATGCTCCCTGTCTGAGCCTGCAAGCAGGAAGGATGTGCAGGCCCTCATATGGAAGTGAGAGTCAAAATTTTCAAGCAGCAAAAAACAAAGAGCTGATAACACCTTTTTCAACAGTAAAGAATATTTTGTTCAGTATGACAACACAGAGTCTAAAAATGTATAAAATAATAATAATTAAAATCACTTTATACTATAGAAGTCCAGTCCCATTTTTGCCCAGTAAGGACTTCTAGCACACTTCCCAAAAGTCAAAGGATTTAAATAAATAATTTATTATGTTTGTATAAATACATTTGGCTTGCCATCCTTAATTCTGTGGATAAAATCATACAAAGGTCCAATTAGACCTCTATTATCTTTAGACATAAACTGTTGACTAAGTCTGGGACTAGGATTGGATCCAGCCTCACCTAGACTCCCCTCTAAGGAGTTTGTAGAACAAGGGGATTCTTTCTAGGCTGTGTGACTCAGCGGAAGGTCTTCACTAGCACACTTTGTGTGAAGGTCTGGCTCTGCCCACCACTACCCCGTAACACCTGATTTGTTGTAGCCTTTAGCAGTGTGGGAGCCATGCCCAGCCTCCTGCAGAGGGTGGGAGCACGGCAGCACCAGGCACTGCTGGCCTCGGTGACGCCGCACGTGTCACCCGCAGGGCAACGCCCCAGCCGCTCAGGGGAGGGACACTCCATCAGCTCCGGCCAAGGCTGACCTTTCTGGGTAAGTCAAAGGCTGACTGATGTCAACAACTGTAACAGTGACGAGAGGTAACCTTTGCAAAGGAAAAACCTGGGATCAAACAGATTCCCTGAAGTCAATTCTACAACCTGCCTTCGCCCTTCATGAACAAGGCTTTCTTCTAGCAGCAGTAAGAAGAAGCTCTTGAGTTTTGTATTGGACAGTAAAGGCCACAGTCTCTGAATGCTTCGTGACAAGCAGACCCAACTAAGACACTATAAGTGTCCAAAATTATCTCAGCAATTTTAACGCCGTGCTTACCTAGAAGACTGAAGGAAGAATAGTTTTTGTTTTGGATACCCAAAATGAGTTCATCATATAACTTAATTTGTTACTGAAAGTAATGGGGATTTCAAATCTGCATATCTACAGTGGAACAACCCTTGTGTTGACTCAAATACCAAGACCAGCATCCATTCAGTGCTAAATCTCATAATTTTTAAAGTTAAATTTGCAACAGATAAAGCCTTAAACTCATTTAAGATCATGATCAGTCTTTTATAACTGTTAAACCCAGTTTTCTGTCAAGTAACAACAGGGTTTCTTTTTCTCAAAGCTGAATGCAGCCTGTTCTATGATGCCTTTGGGGATGTCACTCTCTCTTCCAGATCCAGTTTGTACAGAATAGCGACGATAAATGGAGAAGGCTGATAAATGGAGAAGTACTGAGGTACTTAGGGGGACTGCTAAATGTTTTCTGGCTTAGTATTTACTTCTTGTTGTCCAGTCTGCCTTTCCTCAGAATTAATAACATATTGTTTTTGCCTTAGCACTGGCTGTATGGCAACATAACCATATAGGGCTTAAGATCAGTAATTTACAACTTGTAACACAGGGATTAGGTCTGACTCCTCTTCAATGACATTCCAGTCACCTGTGGGTCAGTTTTAATGAGCCTGAACAGATTTCTTAAATCCAACACTTTTCATTAGGGGTGGAGTTGATCTCACCCAACTTTAGCTGTATAAGAGAACATTAACTGCCTGGATAGATTCCCAATTTAGTCATCAGCAAACATCATATTCAGTATCCAATTCATTCCACTCTGAGGTAAATCAGTCACAGGAAGTGCAAATCTCAGTCATTATCTCCAAAAAGGCAACAAGATCTGAATGTTTGATATTGCTGAGAGTATCTAGTCATCCTGGAAATGCTTCTGAGCAAACACCACAGATCTAGAGTGCTTTTGTAGATCAGCTTTGAGAACAAAGATCCCAAGGCACAGAAAGTGGTCCCCCAGAAGGCCTTTCTGCCAGTTCCTTCTCCTGTTGAGCCTATCCTTAAAGTAACCTGTCATAGCTTAAGTAACATTCGACTTCCAGGTTTTATGCAGTTAAAAGCACTCAAACATAGGGGATGAAATTCTTTTCTTCTTGCCTTCGGATGAGTGTGAAATAAGTTTTGTCCAGAATACGATCTCGTTTCCATACAAGACTGCTTGTCTGGTGCCAAAGAATAAAATAAATTGGTAGAGATTCAAAGGTGAAGGTTTAATATCCTATTCACAATATAAGGCAGAACAGCACCAGATTATTTAAAAATTTTATTTACACACTGGGAGATCTGCTTTTCTATCATTATATAGAAGATCTGTATTAACATAAAAATATAAAAACCTTCAGCATGATGCAATGGAATTTTAAAATAATTATTCAATTTTTATAAAANAGAGAGGAGGCCTTTTGAGTGACTCAGTGGAAAGAACAATGATTTTCTTATATAGGCTTATGCTCTCAAAATATTACTATGGACATATACAATCCAGACAAACTTCACTATCAGAACTCTTTGAACTATGGAAAATTTTGAGGTTTTAAGTCAATGTCTTCTAATACCAAAACACATGAAAAAAACTTACGGAAAATAACTGGAAAAACAGTTACTCATAGATCAAGACTTGAACATGCTTGTTTACATTTAAGTGCTTGAATAGTTGAACTTACAACACATGAGTATATTTTCATCCCTGTCTTATAAAAACATACACTGGAAACAATGGGAAACCATAATCATGGCAGAAGATATGATGCTGGTGTTTTCAGATGAAGTTTCTTGAGCACTGAAATGCCTCTCCAGCAGCATCAGCCTCAAACATACCAGAAAAATGCTAATAACACCTATCAGTGTTTCCCAACATTCAGACTTGCTTAGGAACACATACTTTTAGTGAGCTAACTGCTTCCTAGTATTTACTGTTGAAGTCTTTTGCTGCTGGAACTGTTTTAGAAAGTAAATCCTGACTATGAGATCACTGCAACTTGCGATAATTCTTGTAACATCAACGTGCCCCTTAGCTGACTTTTGCTTTGATAGTGACAACCAACATAGTATAGACCAAGCCACTGGAAGAGAAAATCTAGAGGATATACCATAAACCAACTGTAACAACCATCAGTTCCAATGAAAACTAATTTTCTGATAATCAGCTCAATTTGTACTCTAAAGGCCAGGTCCTCTCTTCTGTCCTAGCAACCCACATGCAAATCATTCTGTGTAACAACAGATCCATCATCTGCTGTCACTTGTATGTGGGTTTTTTTACACAGTACCAGGATTTACTTCAACAAGTTAAACCTATACTTTTTGGAAAGGAATACAATTTTTTTATTCAGAAGTATTCCCTCCCATTAACCACATTTCTATAATAAATTGAGTTTTATTACTGGTGTCTGGAATAATTTCAATAACTCATAAATTGTTATCTAAGACACTATCTGAGTAATTATCTTTAAGGAAAATCTGGCTGTGTTCTTTTCATACTTGTTTGTTTTGTACTTAGAGTACATATGAAGTTGCCAAACTGAAAGGCACAGTGGGGAGGTAATAAAATCCATCCTGAAACCCCTGTCAGACAGAGAGACATTCCAGTAACTCTTTAATCTCCACTGTCATAAATCAGAAAACATTTTTAAGACTCAAGATGTGAAAATTCATAATATGTAACCTTTCAGAGGTTGTGAGAAATTGAATGATGGGCCTCTTCAACAACGACCTGTCTCATAACTCTTGCAATAATCCATTGACTACATGGAAAAGAAGTTTTAGCAACAGAATTACCAAACTCCACAGAACTACTGGTGAAGCTCTATTTGCTTTTCTTCTTTGTACTTTTTTGAGATATGTCACTTGGGACCTAGGTCACTTCCCAGGTCATATTGTTGAAAGAGTTCACCAACAGTCTCTAGAATTACGTCTGCAGGGTTTTTGGCTTTAAAATAAAACTGCCCTGTGACCTTCTTCGTACCTAAAGCAAGCTCCAGGTTGATGAAGTGGGGTGTTCATTTTACATGGGTAAGAGAGTATTCGACTTATTTTGTCAGTGAGTGAGGAAGGCATGAAACAAGTTTTTCTTGAGGGTATCCCCCACATACTTTCTTAGCATCAGTACTCAGGTTCTCATTAGTTCAGACTTCTGAATTATTCATACCATTATCAGGGTGTAATCAATCTCTTCCCTCCAGAACTGCCTGCTGAATGTCTTCCTTCCCTTCAGAACACTAATGTGCCAGCTCTGTATTATTGAGAATGAAGAACGTGCACTGAGGAGAAGTTATCACATGGAAAGGCTAACAAGAACAGAGAACCAGATGCTTCATTTTGCTTCTTAAAATGTACAGTATAAAAATTATAGAAGTCATTGGAGGATAGTTTTTGATAGCTCTCCCGACCTTCAAAATGCAAAGATTTTTTTAAGCCTTCAAAGTGACTGAAAGCTTCTGCTCTAAAATACATACTAGATGTAATTAAAGCTCTCTTTTTCTTTCAGGGCTGTATGTCAAGAGACCTTGAAATCCAGCACTGCGCATCTACATAGCTCAAACATGGTTAGCTTTTTAGAGCACAGGGGGCTTTGCAGTGCATATTGATGTTCTAATCTGAAACTACGGAAAGCACTTTTTCATTGCAGAGCACACATTTTCACTCACACTAAAATAAGTCACGGTCCATATATCCCAGGCCATGTGGCTACACAGCTGGCTGATTGTCTCACTTTAAGGCTCATCTATGGCTAGACTGTTTACATGAGTGGTACCTGATTCTCAGGATATAACTTTTGAGTTGTAAAAGCAGCCCAAGGGCAAAACATATGCTGTACTTCCAAGGCAGCATCACCCTTGACATCACAGGCTCATTTTGGCAAATAGGAAGATTAACATGTTCCACGTTTCCCTAACAGTTTGGATGAATATGTTAAAATCTACATTACTTAAGTTTTCTTCTGTTTCAGAGAGCTTATGAGGAAAAATGAGCTAGCTGACATGATTTATGTTTTGGCCTTGTATATTTGTGTTACTTTCTCTCATTATTTGCAGGTAGAATTCAACTTAGCACCTAGAGACAGAAGACTTCTGGACTGGTGGTTCTCAAAAAAAAAAGAGCAAGAAATATAATTGGCTGAGCTCAAAGGAAGATAAAACAGTCAGAGCTTAGTTCAGCTTACTGAATATAAGAGAAGGATCACACAGTAATAGTTGAGGAATGCTACTCTCTCAGTAAGGCCACTAACAATAAATGAATTTCTGACTTTTTTTAAACACAGTTTTATTTTGCTTGTAAAAAAATTGTAATATTCTTGTTTTATAGAGAAGTAAACCACAGTGAGATACCTGCTCTCAAACCTAAGGATCAGTAGTGTTCAAAGTGTTGCTGGGTGTTCATGGGGCTCTCCCTATGTCCCCATAGGCATAAACAGACTCACCAAAATTATTACTGACAGATTCCTGATGTCATCATGACATTAATTAAACCTCTAGACTGGAATGGAATTAAAACTCTACAATTTTTCTTCTTGTCAGACAGATCTCAAAAAAGTTTAGAGTTTTCTCAAACTTTAACATTTTCTCTGTCTGCATCTGTAGCAACAGATTTAAAAGTCCCCTCTGCAACAGAATGTACAGTCACTGGAACTTCTGTGGAAGATGCACGNTCCACAGTAAACATGGGGCAAAGCCTTCACCATTTAAATGCAATCACTTTGTTTATTCACACTTGGCACTTGGACCCAAGTCCTGCAATGAGTTATACTAATGTAAATTTAAAGTAAGCTCTGTATGAGTGCAGTTAAGAAAAATTCACAAAAGTGAAACTGAAGGTGAAACTGACCTGGCCAAACTGCTTTCTTTAGAGTTCTGTTTGTCTCTCCAGATCTTTCACTAGGTGTGACCTGATTGTAAAATTCCCATGAAAATGCTGCCAAGGATGTAAATAAAGCATGTGGAAGAGATGAATTCTTAAATGGTTATACATGCCAATACCTTGAGTTTTCAACCAATTTGGAATAAGGCCTAACATCCTGAAGTTTGGCTTCCAATGTCAAAATATGTTCTTCTGCAAATACTTCAATTTGTCATAGTGACTTCCATGTAATACCATAAACTGTACTTTTTTTGTGTTATCATAAAATCAACTCTACTGAAGCAATAGCCTTTTTAACCAAGAAATTTGATTTAAGCTCATAAAAAACAATTGCTAGGGAAAGCACCTCATCTGCCTGGGGAATATGTCAAGAAGAGACAATTAATTCAGGGCTTACTGTACCTTCTCCCCCTCCCCCTGCCATATTCCTTCCAAAAGGGAACACATAAAGGAATTGTGTGTAAAATATTAGTATATTATTTCCTCAAAAATAATCTTAGTTATGGCTAGTGGACTTAGTTGCCACTAGAACTCTTAGAAAAAACCCTTAGTGTAGTTCTATCTCCCTTTTTGGAGTTTTAAACCAAGATTTTCTCCACTGTATCTTTAAATCCATCAATCCATGTTATCAAATACCTTTAGTGACATTAATAGTACAAAAAATTATCTTGAACAAAGAATGCATCCTTAAAAGATGCCAACCTTCTTCATGATTGTGCTGTCTTCCTTTACAGCAGTGCTGTTCTTCCCCCACTGAACATAGCATCATACTCAGCTGCATCTTGATTTAGTCTGCTGCCTATCCTGATAGAATGCAATAAACATAATGCTGAAATATCTTACACGTCACTTGTGACTTTTTTTTTTTTTTTTTCTACTTTAGGGCAGTGTCCAAGAGCAGCAAGAACTTCTAAAAGAGGAGTGTTTTCAAAGCGATGTAAGAAATAAAACTATCAAGTATGTCATCAGAATCTTATTGTTGCATTGAGGTAAAGAAAATACTGAATTAGCTGAAGTAATTTTGTAAAAGCTGGTGAGTATTTAAATATCAATTTCTACTTTACCACCTGAAGTACCCTGGAGAGTTTAAAGACAGCATGTTTTCCAGCCTTAAGCTTTTGAAATTCAGGGTGGTGTTTTCTCATCACAATTTACCACAGGGTGTCCAGAGTTCAGCTGTTTTTTCTATAGGAAACAGGAATTAAATACTCTGGGTACTTTGGAGAATAGAAGTGTGTTGTATTGCACTCCTAGCTGGGAGCCCCAAGGCCTCTCAACCCAACAGAAGTGCAGTTACTCCATGCACAACTTTCTTTACTTGAGATAGGTTGTGAACCCTCCCCTACAGATGGTTCTTTAACCTATTTTCTGTGGATATTCTCAGTTCAGTCAGAGAGAAAAAGAGAAAGGTTTCTGCCAGGCCTAAGGCTGGGAAAAAGTCCGAAAGGAATGTAAATCATTTTGTTATCTCTCTTTTCTCCTTCTTGTTTATAGATATGTTCTGCCACACTGACCTAAGTCCAGTGTACCAATCAGGTGGAATGTTTTTACTTTTGGANCAATCAGGTGAAATGTTTTTACTTTAAGACCACTGATATTAATGTTTACGACGTTCTCTATAAAAGAGAGACGTGCTTTTGAATAAATGTTCATTTGCCTTCTGAATATCATGGAGTCATTTCGTCCATCCCTGACTCAACAGCGTCAATTTTCCACAAGTAACTTGCAGAATTCAGAGACAGAATCACAGAACCATCAAGGTTCAAAGAGATCTTAAAATCTTCTAGCCCAGCTGTCAACCTAGCACCACCATAATCACTCTTACACTATATCCCCAAGATCTATGCCTCTTGAACACTTTGACAGATGGTGACTCACCACCTCTACTCACCATTTCTACTGTCTAACCAATGGCAGCTCACCATTTATGCTATCTAACCTTGCACCACCTGAGGCTGTTTGCTATTGTCCTTTCACTTGAAATGTGGCAGAAGAGACTCATCCCCACAAATTTACAACCTCCTTTCAGGTAATTGTAGAGCAATGTCATTCTTGTACTGACGGTTGCAAAACTGATCAGAGGATTTGGGATGTGGCCTCACTGGTGCCGGGTACGGGAGGACATTCCCTGCCCTGGTCCTGCTGGCCATGCTGTTGCTGACATAGGCCAGGATGCCACTGGTCTTCTTGGCCACCTGGGCACACCCTGGCTCGTGCTGAGCCACTGTCACCAGCACCCCCAGGTCCTTTCCCAGTGAACAACTTTTCCAGTTACTCTGCCTCTGACCTGTGGCACTGCCTGGGGTTGTTGTGACCCAAGGGCAGGACCCAAAGGCAGGACCTGGCCTTAAACGATCTTGTTTAAGTTCATATTGTTGACCCCTGCCCATCAATCCAGCCTGTCCAGATCCCTCTGCAGAACCTTCCTGCCTTCCAGCAGATCGACATTCCTGCCCAGCTTGCTGTCTGTGAGCTTACTGAGGGTACACTCGATCCCCTCATCCAGATCATCCGTAAATATATTAAACTAAGCTGGATCCAGCCGTGATTCCCAGGGAACACCACTAGTGACTGGCTGACAGCTGGATGTAGCTCAATTCCAGCCTTTGGACCCACCCATCCAGCCAGCATTTCACTCAGCAAGGAATGCACCCCTTCACAGCAGGAGAAGCCAGCTTTTCCAAGATGATGCTGTGTGACACACTTTACTAAAGTCCAGACAGACAGCATCCCCAGCCTTTCCTTTATCTGCTAAGTGGGTCACTCTGATATGCAAGTTATTAAATTTTGGTGTTTCACTCAAACATACAAAGAAGAAAAATTATTTAGGGCCTAGTCATTAAGTCCAAGCAACAGAAATAAAACTATTGCTCCATTATTACAACTGAGGACTTCTGTCTTTCATAACTAAAAACATGATGCCTGAAGTCTGTGGTTAGTTTAATTCATATTCTTGTGATTTTCTCAGAAACATTTACTGTTAAAACTAATTTAGAACTAATTTTCTAATATCTGTAGAAGAAAAGTAAGCTGAAATAAGATTGTGACTATTAGATTTAAGGAAATGAAATACCTCTCTTCAGAAAATTTCCAATATCACAATATTGTCATAATAAAGTTGAAATGCAAGATTAGTGGCAGAAGTCTAAATTCAGCATTAGTCTGATTCACTAGAGGAAAGCTTGAATAATAGAGCAGAAAAACTTAAAAACTTGCAGCGCCAAAATATTCCTTCTCCTTTTTTTCTCTGTTTTGGTCCTTACCCTAGAGTGGTCCACACAATATCCTTTTTTTATCCCTTTTTTTCAAAGACTAGACATCTGCAGTAAAAAAAATATCTTGAAAAACATTATGATCTTTGTTGGCCCATATGCTGACTAGTACAATCTCATTTGTCTCATGTGTTTAGGGAGACGAAGAATTAGAATCTCTATTGCATATAGTAGGATGATTAAGGGATTTGGAAGAAATCTGAACATTACATATATTTTGGTTTGTTGCATTAGTCACTGTTTATAGTTTAGTGCAAACTTTTCCAGTCTCACCAGAATAAGTGAACCATAAGATGTTCACACTTAGAAGTGAATGGAGAAAATAGAAATACAAAAGAAAAAATATAAATCACTAGTAAACTTAGCTCTCTCTTTGTTCATAGCTTTTATCCCATCCCAGTTAAGTTAAAAATGTTCCACTTAATCTTGAACATGCAAAATTAAAACTGTCAGCCTGAAAATACTCATTCTGCATTTCCTGCAGACTCAGGTTTGTGCTAAAAGTAGCCATAGGCCAGTAATATATTCACATCAGCTTTTCTCTTTAGGCACATAACTAATCCCACTGAAACAAGTACAGCTACTTGAATATTTAATGCCTTGTTTGTCAGATTACCTCCAGTATATGGCAGTCATCTTTTATCATGTGCTAACTAAAGGAATATGCATACCACCTTAGCTCTACCTAGATTAAAATATTAGTTTGATGAACTTAAAAAAACCCCCAGCATTCTGCTGTGAGCAGAATGAAAAAGATACAGGACCATTAGTGAAGACACCCATTCTTATAAGGCAATGTATGAAAAGTCTAAATTTAAAAATCTGTGTCTGTTTGATCTCTGAGTCTAATCATCCTGCCCACCACAAGTCCAGGAGAAAATCTGGCTTTGTTGTTTAATAAGTCTCCTGACATCTTAGCATTCTAGACATAGAAAAAGTGCATTGAAAACATATACAAGTTATTTGAAGTCAGTTCAAGATAAACAGTGTCCCAATGAGTTGTTTTTGTTTCAGTTTTAAACCACATATGTATTCAAATTAAATAGCTCCAACATACATGCACAGCACTTCTCTCATCTAACTCAAAGCCCCTGGGCTTCCAAAGTTGGCTCTTTGAAGCAAAACTCTCACACATCTGCCCTTTGGAGTTTTGTTGTAGACTCTGGGCTTCTCTGAGCTATGCCCAATCCTAGAAGTAAGCCTGGAATTTTTTACTTCCTAGTTGAAGCAGGTGACATCTCACAGGTTCTTCGAACAGGGAACTGAAAATTTCACAGTTGGCTGAGTCAGTTGGCAAAGGCACTCTGCCTAAACCTGTGAGAGTCCATGCATGCACAGATAACCTGGAACTGTTCAGGTGAGCTATGACTACTCTGTAAGCTGGTCTCCACTGTCAGAGCTGTTCAACCTGCCAGAAGCTCCTGCGTTGAGGAACTGAGATACAAGTTGGAATGTGTTTTGTGTAAAGCTGTACCAACTTGTTCAGAGACTGTAGGAGGACAGCTTTTCAGGATTCACATGTCTACTGAACCAGTTCAAGCATGAATTCTTAGCATGTTTTTAAAATGGATTTTCATAGAATAGCATGCTGTGATGCTATCACATAATGTGTTGGAAACAAGGTTTTTCTGTGAGGAAGGCTCTTGCTTATCCACCCCAGAATATGTCACAAAGATAAAATAAAAAATCACTGTTTAAAAATGACATCTCTGAAAAACCGGTTCGGGTTAGAATTGCAACAGTAACCTATAACAGACTAATAATTCTGAAGACAGTGTTTTTACAGCATTGTTTCAGCATGACTCATAAGGTAAAATAGAAACCAGCCATACAGCAGCAGTTCATTGGAGTCTGTTAGCCTGAATTAAGACAGCAGAGAGCATAGACCTCCAGGAGGTCCTGGGCCAGGCCATCGCAGAAGCTAACCAGCTTGCCACCTGTATCCTGTATTCTGAGCCCTTCTATTCCTGATTTATCTAACTGCATGTTATATTTAGCCTATATACTAAAGAACAATGACTGTATCTCAATCATAGCCTAGGAATACCCTCATAGAAATATGGTGCTCTGTTGAGGAAAGGAATTGTCCATTGCCACATGCATTAAGAAAACACTATGAGAAGCAGTTGCTGAATCACATGATGATCAGAAAATATTATATAAAGAAACTGCATGTGCTGTTCTTTTGTAACTCTGTTTATAGGTAGAGAAAAAAAGTTACTGGAATTTTAAGTTAGCAGAACATTTCCAGAAAAGCGTTAGTCTTTTTCTTAAGTCCTTGTTTGCTGATAAATTTAATCACTAAGTAATCACCTATAACTAGGATTGAGAACAGCCTGCAGTAAGTATCAAAGACCTCAAGGATGAACTGGTCCAACATTTCTTAGCAAAAGCACGGTGCAGACAAGATGGCACTTTGTCTGGATGAATCTTAAAACTGTTCAATGTTGAGGAATCCACAATTTCCTTAGGGAGATTATTCCAATGGTTGGTTCTAACTGTAAAAAAATTTCTCTTTTGTCTAACTGGAATCACCCCAGAAGTAACTTGTACCCATTGCTCCTCATCTTTTCTATGTGACTCCTTGTAAAAAGGGAATCTCCATCTTCTTTATGGTCATCCTTTGTATATGGGAACATGGTGATAAGGGTTCCCCGAGACTTTCTTTTCTTAGCCTTTTCTTTCTCAAGCTAGAAAAGCTAGATATAGCCTAGATATAGCTAACCAGAGGTTAGGTAGCCTTTCATGCTCCTCAGGGCACTCAAAAGCCATGTCCTACCTTTCCTTCCTCCCTTCCTGCCTCTACAGACAGCAGGCTTGTCCATGGTGAAATAGACATCAAGCAGGATGCTCTGTAAAATCTGCAGAAGGGAAACACACGCCCATGTGCTCCTCAGGGAGCCACCCACAGTTCAAGGTTACTTGGGAAGGGACAGTCATTTGTGGGTTGAGAGGCAGAATTTGCTGAAAATGGCTCATCTTGGGTCAGTTAAAGTTTTAGCCTGGTGTTGAACTGAAGCTCCCAGGGGGGCAGAGAAGCAGAGTCAGGAGCCAAGCCTTAACTCACTGTGTGGAAAGTCAAACAGTGGACTAGTTCGACCTAGATAATGTGAACCCCTTTTAATGACCTGCCCATGTGTTGCTGCATAGGTCATCTATTATTAAGTAAATATTCTCTCTGGGATTTGAGCTGCAAAACAACACCAGGTAGCTATTTATTAATGAAAGGAAGTCGTACAGTCAAAATTTACGAAAGTTAGGTCATATAAGGTAAAATCCATGAACATTTTGCTGTTTAGATAATAGTGGAGTGAAACGCTGTTACTTTTAAAATGTGTGGAGGAGATGTGCTCAAAAAATTAATTTGGAATCAGGAATAACAGGACATAGCTGCTACAGGATAAGAGTAGTAGAAGAAAAGCACCACCCACTTCTGAAAAGCATGCTGTAGCTCTTTTGGTCTTCACCAGCATTGCTGGGAGGAATCTAAGCACTAATGCAGTTCCAGCTTTGCTGTCCAAGGACCTGTGTTGCCAAATACAGGCACAGGATTTTAAAAAGTGTGACCAAAATCATAAGTCCTTGCAAAGGGATTGTCTGCAAAGCATATCTCAGTCCACAACTCTGGGACACTTTCAGACAACTGCAAACTCAGGTTAGTGCTCGGGGGTAGTTGAAAGTAAGCACTTGAAGGCAACTCAGACTTTTAAACCATGTATCAAATGACATGAATTAAATCTAACTTGCTACCAGATGACTGAAAAGTGAGCTGAGGTTAAACACAAGCCCTCATTTTCATTAAAATTCTTATGAACTCAACAGCACTGCTCTTCCAGTGAGACTGTTCCACGTGAATCAGTACCAGAAGCTCCTGGAGAGATGTCAGCAGCGTATTGTGGTTCTGGCTGCATTTGAATTTGGCATGTTCTTATGTCTGGAGGAACAGAAAATGAAAAATCCTCACACATGGGCTGATGGCAGAAGCACCTGAGAAGAGAACCCTTATTTTAGACCCTGCACTGAATTCAAGATCTTTCTTAACGTCCTGCTCATGCTGCCAGTAATGAGTGCTGGCATGTCCACCAGTCACACAGACAGCCAAAATGTAAAAAAAAATTTTCATGTTTACTGAAAACCATCCTCATCTGATAGGTTCCCACACCATCAATAGGGAGGTAACAACCTTTAGAAATCTCACAGCATCCTTGAAGATTAAACAGGTGGTCTAACCACTGACAGAGAAATAAGATTACTCCTCTTATAGCAACTGAAGCAGAGAGGATTCCTGTGTTTGCTGTCTTTTGTCATGACTTGGATATGAAATGAAGGCTGGGAAGAGAAGAGGTTAGTGGAGCATATTTTACCACAGTCTGTTGCTGCTGCGTTGCTGGTAACAATCCTGCTCCAGTCACAGAAGAAGGGGGGTTTCTATCAAGCTGATTTGGGTATGTGCAGTGTACAGGTCTTTAACTTGCCTTGTACTCAGTGGGGAGTGAATGATTCACTTTGACTCAATGTTTTTTCAGTCATTGAAGAGAGCTGCTGTGTATTTCCCTTCTTTGCCAGAGACCAATGTTTAAGAGTTGTTGTGGGACAGTTTGTACCTTGCTTGGAGATTGTGAGATATTAAAGAAGGAGAGAGAGGGTGTAACCTAGTACTTCACAATGTACATATACAGTGTGGAAATGCTGGCAGCCCAAAGCAATAAGATGGAAATTTGAAAACTTAAGATCAAAGTCCCAAAGTCCTATTTCATTATGCCAAAAAGCTGAGAGTACTTCATAACCCCCCATTCTGCAGTTCATCATAGAGAAAACAGGACACAGAGAGTCTGCTTACCGTTCAAACATGATGATCCATCCATTTATCCTGACTATATCTCCTACATCCAGCTGACAGTGGCAGAAAATAGATAGAATTTTATATTACATTATGTTTCTACTATTCAGGGAGAATTTAACCATGCCTTTGGGCCTATCAAAATTTTCTACTCCTTCTGCAGCCTGTGCTGCATACCAGCCTCAATTCTTCTCAAACACACCTCTTCATTCAAAGGTTATGCCACATGGCTGTGGAAGATCATTATTTTCAAACTTCATTTCTATTATATTTTAAAAGCAGTCCCTGATGCCCTCAGAAAGGGAGATAAAGGTTATAAAGAATAAATATTTGAAACAAAATGAAAAGCTTTTACTTCACCACACAGAGTAAACAGCCTGGAAAATACATTGAATTTTTACTAAATACCAGGTTTTACTCAGGGGAAATCTATGGGAAAAACAAGGGAAAAGATGCTCTCCTGCCATTCTGTTTCTCCCAGTAAATCAACATTAGCATTTATAAAGAGAGAAGAGACCACATGCTAATAATTCCGCCTTCATTTGACATGAAAATTAACCCCATTCATAGGAAGATTCTTATCCATTTTCATACTGATTGCCAGTGCTCACAAGTGTAAACTAAGCCCTAAACCAAACTTTCCCTGGAGAAAGGTCTTTAATCTGAAAGTGCAGCAGCCACTGTGGGTTCAGTCTGTTTTACCACAGCATTACTACATTGTCCCCCTGCAGAGCACATGACAGTCTTGTATGAACAGCATTAACCCACTCCAAATTGTGGAGCTGCTTTTGTACTCCTCTGGTGTGCAGGATGGTCAGATGCTCCCATGGGGTTGTTATGATGTGGTGCTTGCAGTGTTAGTGCTCTGAAAAAAAAGGCTCAGCAGATGTTGTGTTGCTCTTCCATGTGTGTCAAGAGGTTTGCTGGAAAGGACAACTGTACTCTACAGCCCACTCTGTAGACCTCTTGTTAACTACCTCAAAAACCCTGATTTTTTAAAAGAGTAGTTTATGAAGCCACAACGACCTTGAAGGGATTATGTCTGAGTTCCATAAAATGTGTAACACTTACCATACATTATTACATTAAACAAAATATTCAGCCTTGGTCTACTAGTATATTTGGGAACAGCTGCTACAATGAAGTATGAAATACAGAGCTAACTGTAGCTCCCTATTTAACCATTACTCATTGGCAGTAAAACTGTAGTTTTCCTGTTTAAAAAAACTTGAATTACAGATGTATTAACTTAAATCACCAAAATCAAGTCTTCCCACAGCTACACTGCATCAGCATCAGATATTGGTCACTTGAATTGCTTCTTTATAATTTGCAAGGCCAGCATTATATTTTTATTAACTTGGCAGTGTTACAGGAATTAAATTATAGAATAAATTATCGAATCCATGACATGCAATCTCTGTTCAACAGGAGTGAAATTGCTTATAATACAAAAGCCAAGCCTTCCACAAGCAGGGGCTGTTAACTATGCCTTGTTTATTTGTATCATTTTCATATGAAATTGCAGATGTGTTTTAGTGCTGCTGTGTGGAAACACTAAAAAGTGATGGTAAATATCCTGATTATATCCCACTCAATACCATACAATTTGCATGCCTCTGAAAAGGAAGAAAATAAGGGGCTACTGTTGTCAATTACAAAAATCAGTGTGCAGATACTAGAAGGAAACCTGATTCAGACTGATGGGTGGCAATTTTTGAGATTGTCACCATGTTTCCCTGTGCAAAGCAGTATTGTGCTTCGTACAATAGTGCAACTGAAGCACCAGACTGAACAGCCTTGCCCTTTGTGCAGCCCCCTCACTTCCAGATGGAGCACATGGTCTTTTCCTTCATAGCTCTTCACCCACACAGCAGAGGATTGTCAGGGAAGGCCAGAAGAAATGAGCTGCCCCCGTGGTGCTTTCGCCCTTGCAGCATGATATTTGTATCGATTTCAAGTGTTTATTTCACACTCAAAGCTTTTGACTGCAGCCCGCAGAAATTACTAAGCTAAATTACCGACTTTGATGTTGGTAATTTAGCTTAGTTTATCTACCCACTTCTCCTTTTTCTTTGATTTGACAGTCTGTAGCCTGGCATTTAAGTGTTCATTTTTCTGTCAGTGTATTTCAGTTGTGTGTTTGTAAATAAATATTCTCACTACAGTAACTGAACAGAACTGTTTTTCATCATCGAGGCCTTCACACTGAGCAGGGCCTCTGGCAAAACAGGATTCTCATTTCCATGGATCTGGAGTTACAGAGTTTTTATAAATCAACAAGGGTAATACCACCACAGCAACCTCAATGTAATGACACACACTACACTGGCTAGTGAGGAGCTTCTAAACTTGTTAACAGTAAAATACAATTTCTGGAAACACAACCTGCTAACCTTGGAAAAGGGATAGCTTGAAGACTAGTTATTTGCTCTGCCTAAAAATGCTTTAAAAACTGATTATTTTTTCATTTCTGGCAAGAGCTATATCTAAGAATGTTGCATCAGAGATAAAATCAGCAGACCTAAGATGCAAATCCAAACACATTTCTGCTTTTCTCTCCCACACCAGGCTTTTTTTTCTTTCCTTAGCCCACATGAAATTATTGGGTTTTAATATCAGGAGAATTCTGAATTATTTTTAATGAAACAGGGAGTTGTGTCCATTAAACCACTTGTAATCAAAAATTTACAAGTTAAAGGTCATCAGTAGGGAAAGGAATTATATATGATAGAACCTTAAAAATACAACTCCCTGTTGCTGTAGTGACAAGACAAACAAAACTGAGGCATGGAGAAACACTTTCAGACTGAAACTTTTTTTCTGTCCTAAGTACACAGGAGGTTATTTGGCAGCTGTCTTATCACTGGGGCGCTCTGAGTGGGATGGGAGCCTGAGCAGCCTCTACTCACCGTGGCCACACAGGAAACAAATTACTGCAGCCAGCAGCCTCAGATTCTTACAGCCACAATCAACAGCTGCAGGTAGCTGGGGGATGAAATCTGTGCACAACAGAGAATTAGTTTGCATTTTGGCACGTAAGAACAAGGAAAAAGGAAGCCAAGATGGAGTCCTGCACCAGATTGCCTTGCAATCAAGATGGTTCATCTGGTGTAAATATCTCTGGGAAATGAGATCTCCCTGTTGTCTCTATTTATTTGATTATTTTTAAAATCCTTTTTTAGCAATTTAATTATCAGAGATGACATTTTGCCTGGCTTGAAACAAATGCACCTTATGACAAAGACAGTGTGCAAGTCAAATTTTCACTGTATGCTTATCTACATGACTGATTGCCAGAGACTACAGTCAGTAAGCTGACCTTCATGACTTTATAAAAATGCTATTCATGTGGTCTGTTATCATTTGTCCAGTAAAATCATACTAAAATTAAATGCTGTCATTTTACTGCATGCAGACTCTTCTAAAATGAGTTTATTTTTATTTCTTTATATTTGGTTTTCACTTTCAAAAGAATTGTCGTGGCATTCTTGCCTTACTCTGGGACAGATGTGATTAAAAATCTTTTAAAAATGACTAGGCTTCAGTTACATTTGATATAATTTTAAAGAAACTTTGATTTAAGCAGAAAAAAACATGTAAATCATCCTGGCTCAAAAATCAAAACAGAAAGGAACTAGAAAATTTATGATAGTAAGAATATGTCTAACAAGTAGGATTTGTTTGTTAAACCTTTGTCTCTGATTTAACAAACATAAAAAGTTTAGGACTCATGCATGCTAACGAGGTTCTTCCATTCAGCAAAAAACTCTAATTAAGATATTTCAGGTCTTCACAATTCTTCGTATCTCCACATACGCTATTCATTTTTCTCAAGGTACAAGAGATTCCTTCTATTATCAGAACTTGAGAAGAAAAATGCACAGTATGGTATATTTTGCACAATTAATGTGAAAAAATGCACATAAAATGTAAAGGTATTGAGGAAGTAGGTGTATATGTGAACTTTTCCAAAATTACATTGTAAAAACCTTAAAGTTGCTCATTCTTCTTCTCTTCCATCTCTATAATATTGCTGTTCTAATGTTTTGTTGTCAATTGCTATTTTAAAAAACCAAGGCAACAGATCTTCTCAGTAATGCAGGCATTGAATTGTCTGTTTCTAAGCAGTAATGTGAAAGAGGACTACTAAGAAATTGCATTTTGAAATTTAAACTCTCATAAATTTAAATATAATTTTTAGCAGGTTCTATGTTATAGAGACATTTAGTGTCCTGTAATCCTTTCCAAATATTTTTAGAATTCAGGCCAAGAAAACTTAAAAGCATACTTTATCTATCAGACATCGTAAAAAAATTATGGAGAGGTAGAAATGAGCTATAAAATCAAATAGGAAAAATTCAAGCATTCTGGTCTCTCAGCTCATAGCAGATTATGGTGCCAAACAGACCAAACAAAATGAGTGAGGTGAGAAGTCTAAAGCATTCATACAACTGCAGAAAAAAAACCAAATTAAAATAAACAAAACTATTGAGAGGGGTATGCCATTGATCTGGTGGTAGAACATGTTGCATGGAGAAACAATTACCCACCTGCACTCTGTCTCTGTGTGCAGCTGGTCAGGGGCTAGCAGAATGCATACCAACAGCCAGCATGTAAACTGCAGTGTTTCTGCTTGACATTTTGTGGGGACCTTGCCCCACTTACTTGCTTACCCTTTCCTTCACTGGTGGGCAGATGTAGTGCTTTTCAACCTCTTCATCCTTTTGACCCATATGTCTTCTCCAGAGCATCACTTCCCTCCATGATCAAAACACATTAGAGGGCTTTTGTCCCTTGAAGCCCCAAGTATGTTCATTATATTTATATTATATTATATCCTCAATACTGATCTATTGAAAACCCTTAGAAGTAGCTGTCCTAAAGTCCTGTCTGTGCAACAGAGCACTGTTCTTTTGAAGTGTTTGTTTTAGTGCTCTTTGGAATAGGGAAGTCAGAGGTGGGACTGCAAGTAGCACTAAGAAAACCATGTATTCTGTGGCCGAAGTCAGAGTATAAAAACACCCAATGCAAAATTAGTAAAGCCTGTCATAAAAGCACAGTATTAAGCACTATGCTTTCCATAGAAGCTTTCCTTGTCAATGTTTATAAGTGAAGTTTTCCACCTGGTTAACAGCAAATCATTTTTCCAATATGTATCAGCTTGCTGCAGTAAATCAGGAAAAGTTGTTGGACTTCAAACAGAAAGACAATATAAAAAGAAAAATAAAACAAACTCATGTCAGAAATTCAAACCAACTATTTACCTTTATCTCATTTATTCACCAAGCCCATATATCACTGTTCTTATATCATTATTATTTTTCCAGTCCAATCTATATGCTTTCCTATATATCAACAGTGTTTTTTCCTGAGCACAACTTATTCCAAAAATACTTCCTTCTTTACACCAAGCCATATTTCTGCTAACAAGAGCTAGTAATCTTTCTGCAGAGCCTCTCACCAACTTTCACTGGGGTTTTTTTCAACTGTCTTATAAAATTATCATGTCAGAATAAGTCAAAAGTTTCATAGCTATCAAATAAATTTACAGGGGACTGCTATTGCAATATTTTATACAGGAAAAGCTCTTGAATTTGATTATTCCCAGCAGAAATCTAGATTTTTCTGCATCAATTTCCATGGAATAACTTTCAGATATGATCCCAAATCACAAATATGTTATATTGTATTTCAGTTACATGCCAGACTCCATTGCTTGATGCAGATGATCTATCTACAGATATCTAGACATAAATATGTATGGATATCTATATAAAATATATCTCACCTTAAGAATACTTTCAGATGATTATCCAAAAGATTTTTTGAATATAATGATGCTTAAGTAGACTTGGATCACTAAGATCCAAGTACTTTCATGAATTTATACTCCATGCAAATAAGAAGGACATAAAGATTCAGTGGAGCAAAATAGCTCAGACCAGTAAAATCTAGTCAAAATTAAAAACTGCAATTGTGACAGTTTTCAGAAATACTCTCATTGAAAAAAAAAAGAAAAAAATATTTTTACTCAAAACTTCCATCTGCCGTAGTATTTAGGCAGTCTTGACAGCCCAGCTTGACTTTTTCACTCATAAACATTCCCAACATCTGCTTTTAGGATAAAAATCTATGTGCTTGTTTCCCCTTTTCTTTCTTCACAATAAGAACTTTGATTTTCTCATGTTTGTGCTAGCACGTATTGAAACAAAAAGGTCTGGCACGTTGTGTGTTAGAGATATATTGTGTACATCTTCCAGTGCATTTTTCCAGTCACTTGCTGCTACTAACATCTCCTGGCAAAAACCAAAAGTCAGCAGGTGCTCTGTATTCTGGGTAGAGCATTGAGAGTGGGGGAGTCTGCTTTTCCCCACTCCACGTGGATATTTACCCCCCCTTCACAGATGTTACCATGAGACCTCCTGCACTTCTGAAAGGAACAATGACAATGAGATCTCTCCCTCATTCAGTGAGTTTTGGAAAGGTATGTACATGAACCATACAGAGAGGAGATAAAACTACCCAAGCAAAGGACATGGAGGGTTGCACCTTGACAGGTGGAGGTATTAAGAGATGTCCTGATTTAGGAAAGCAAGCATAACCTCTTCCACCCATTTTGGAAGGAGACTAAGACAGACCATGACTACACCCACTTCCACAATGACAAGGCGACTACAGGATTATTTCAGATCATCTCTGAGATCACAGTATCTAAGCCACAAAGACTTTTTACAAGGCTTATCTCAATCTTCTCTGTAATTAGAGATGTCCTTACTGTAACAGCACCTAACTTTGTCATTTGCAAGGACAAGGGGGTCATGTCACAGAAAGCAGAACTCAGGAGCAGAGGAACACAAGAGGCACCAAGATGAACACATTCTCCTAAATATGGATTGTGCTCTCTTCATAGTGCTGAAGTGTAGAAGTGGTACACATCATCAAGTCCAACTAGCAATGCAACACCACCATAATCACCCCTAAACCTTACCCCCAAGTGCCATGTACAGATGACTCTTGAACTCTTCCAGAGACAGTGACTCAAACACATTCTGGGTAACATTTAAATGCCTAACCACTCTTTCAGAGAAAAAAAAAGTCAAATATCTAACTTTAACTTTTCCTGGCATAACTTCATGATATTTCCTCTCACTGTTTCACTTGAGACATGACAGAAGAGCCCAACCTTCTCCTTGCTGCAACCTTCTTTCAGGCAGTTGTAGAGATCAATGACGTCCTGCCTGAGCTTCCTTTTCTCCAGGCTAAACACCCCCAGCTCCCTCAGCTGCTCCTCAAGAACGTGTGCTCCTGAGCCTTCACCACTTCCATTGCCCTTCTCTGGACATGCTCCAGCGCCTCCAAGTCTCTCTTCTAGTGAGGAGCCCAAAACTGAATGCAAAGTTTGAGGTGTGGCCTCACCAGTGCTGGGTATAGGGGGACAGTCACTGCCCTGGTCCTGCTGGCCACAGTACTGCTGATCCAGGCCAGGATGCCATTGGCCTCCTTGGCCAGCTGGGCACAGCTGGCTCATCTCCAGCTGGCTGTCAATCAGCACCCTCAAGTCTCTTTCTGCTGAGCAGCTCTCAAGTCACTCTGACCCAAGACTGCCAGGCAGAGCTACACATGCAGGACCCAGCAGGCACTAATTAATTGAAACTGGTGTTGGAGACTGAAATGTTATGGCTTATGGCTATTTTCATGAAGGACTTTTGTTTATTATAGCAAAATTGTGTAACAAAACTGCCCAGAAGACCATTGCACCCTGAATAGTCCTCCTGACTGAGGCCCTGGACTGTAAGTTGATAGAGGCAAGATAAGTGACACTACTGTTCAAAGCATCTGTGAAGTGATGGATAAGACAGGAAGAGCATCCATGGCAGGGCTCAGATCTGCAGCTTGGGGGTGGAAGCTATAGTCCCATGCTTATTATTGCCAGGCTTACGCACTCCCCAAACCCTGGGGGATGCAGGAAGGTGTTGGATGCATGGCCAGAAAAGGCCTCTGGTCAGAGTCAATGAACAGCCATCCTCTGCTGTGCAGACCAGCACAGCTGCAGGGGTCCCCTCACCCTGGGAAAGCCACATTTACAGGATATCCACATGAGGGACAGCAGGAGGGATGTCATGGCCCATCAAAGGCCTNCTCCAGCTGGCTGTCAATCAGCACCCTCAAGTCTCTTTCTGCTGAGCAGCTCTCAAGTCACTCTGACCCAAGACTGCCAGGCAGAGCTACACATGCAGGACCCAGCAGGCACTAATTAATTGAAACTGGTGTTGGAGACTGAAATGTTATGGCTTATGGCTATTTTCATGAAGGACTTTTGTTTATTATAGCAAAATTGTGTAACAAAACTGCCCAGAAGACCATTGCACCCTGAAGAGTCCTCCTGACTGAGGCCCTGGACTGTAAGTTGATAGAGGCAAGATAAGTGACACTACTGTTCAAAGCATCTGTGAAGTGATGGATAAGACAGGAAGAGCATCCATGGCAGGGCTCAGATCTGCAGCTTGGGGGTGGAAGCTATAGTCCCATGCTTATTATTGCCAGGCTTACGCACTCCCCAAACCCTGGGGGATGCAGGAAGGTGTTGGATGCATGGCCAGAAAAGGCCTCTGGTCAGAGTCAATGAACAGCCATCCTCTGCTGTGCAGACCAGCACAGCTGCAGGGGTCCCCTCACCCTGGG
>VXBC01007990.1:108265-119385 GCA_013399945.1 Ploceus nigricollis
TATAATTTATGTATTTAAACTACCTATATGAAGATCAAAAACAATTGACTGAATAGAAAGTAGTCTGAAGTGAAATAGTAAGTGAAAATCTGCTTGGCTCACTTTCACAAACCAACTTGCTGCTGTAACTAAACAAAAAATCTCCAGTTGAAAACTAGTAATTTAGTTTAGAAAATTCTGTTGTTTTCAGCTCAGGCATATGCAGCTTTTAGAATTAATATCTTACCAGAAATTAATCTCCTTTCTACTGAAATACAAGAAGCAGTATCTACATTTTTTTTTACCAGTTTCGAAGAATCATTTTCACAGGGAGCAGAAAGCTTAGGAAGATTTTATGACAGGAGAATAAGAACATAGGAACTTCAATCTACTTGGGCATCATTTTCCACTAGGTATATTCTTCTCAAGTGTTTGAATTGGATCTTCTTACCTGTCATGGTTACCACTTCTATGAGTACAGGTGGCCAAACTTCGTAAGTAAATGCATTACCCTGCAACACCAGCTATGGACTAAACCACATTATATTAAAGATCTACATGTCTGTTGAGGAACATGCATGATGACCAGTTACAAAAGAAAAATCCACACTGCAGTTATTGAATAGGCTAAGGACAATACTGTTTTCTATTAAAAATATTTACAGTTTTAATAAAATTTGTAAAGAATGCGAAAACTTTATTCTCAGTAGCTCCAACTGGAGCTTAAAACAGAAGTGCCCTCTACACATGAATATTTTAGATATTTCAAACTATTTGTTTTTAAAAAGCAAGAACAAGTGTCTGTAGAAATCTAACAATTGTCCCTTTCCAATGTCACTCCCATTCTGAGGTAAGGCTTTCTGTGCAAAATGCTATTAAACGACCTAAGTACTTCCACTTTACTTGCAAGTCTCTGTCAGCAAAACAAAACATCTTGACACTTAACAACAAAGATGACACTTTTTTCTTCATCTAGGTCTATAGAATATACAGTTTCTTTTTTTTTTTTTTCTTATAAAAAGAGACTGAATAGAGTGAAGGAACGGGGATCAGCAATAGCTATTAAATTCCAACCGTTCTCTCAGCTGAGAATTAACAATACTACTGCTATCATAAAGCTAACCCAGAAATAAAATCTAACAGAAGAATGAACAGAAAAGCCGCCATGCCAACGACACCTGCTCACTGTCAAGAAATGAAATATGTGCATTCCTATGAATCACCTGTCCTTTGTTCAGACCCATGATTTCAAAAAGTGACAGTCCCTTTCATTGATACCACTCTAAAATTAAAGAGCTTTTCATTAATACCACTCAGATTACCCCTCAGCAATAAATAGCTGAGAGTTAAAAAAAAGGGCTGGATATCTGACCAGACAATGGGATGGAGCCTTTAAGATGCCAGACCCTTCCAAACCTGTAACACAATAAAATGGAAAAAATGTAATCAAAACCAAAAAATGCGGTAGAACTAGGCCACAGTATCTAGCACCTTACAGGACTAACTTCTGTGACTGGAAAGTTGCATTGAATACAAAATGATAAAGAAAACCAAACATTCTAAGCCTGAAAAGTCCATTACTACATGGTTCGATGCATGGCAGCCACTAAGCAGTGGTCATGCAACAGTTTCCTGGCATGGGGCTTGGGAGAAAGCCTGTTCTCTGAGCCCCAAGCTCCACCGCCCCCTATTTTTGTCCCTCATGGCACATCCCATGCTTGAAGGAATGGTTTTTAAACAATGATTAATGCTCTGTTACAAAAAAGCAAGACAGCTTCACAGTTTCATGAACTTGCAAAGTGTTTGCAAGTGAAGATAACATCTTTTAAAAAAAATCAATTTTTAGCACATGCTTTAAGGTTTACATCAAAAGTAATGCCTTTTTTAACTATTAAATTGTTTTGAATTAATCTTTTGCAACAGAATGAATAATGCAAGCATGCTATTATAAAGCAACTAGTAACACACCCAGAACTTCATTTCATCGTGACAGTTTGAAATTTATTAATTTAAATCCCCCATTGTGACACAAGAGCAATAACAAAATAGCTGTACACTACTTCTGTTACAAATATAGATACTATTTAAGTGACTTTACATATTCTAATATAAGCATTTCTCACTCTATGCAAGGAATAAGTACAAAGGCAATTCAATAACAGCAGCATCCCGCAATGGTACCATCTAGTTTACTGCATCTTAGCCTACCTCAATGTAACTTCTAGAATAGTTAAAAAGACAAAGACTGGGTTTTTTTTGTTAGTTCACTTACACATAGCAATCAATTTGTTAATACTATTTGACAGACACTCCTAATACTGCTTTTGTGAACCACTAAAATGAATGCTAGTCTTTTGTATTATCCCCTAATAATGGCCTGACGAATGCCTGCATTTTCAGTTCATATTTCTCATAAGTGATAGCTGAGATAGTGGCCTTCTTGCTAAAATTCCATTTTTGCTAATTAACACATCAGCAGCATCCTGCTGCTAAATAGCATACTACTTTGACTCGTATCTTCCTCTCTCAAAAGACTCAGCTAAATTTTTCTGCAGGAAAATAAATCATGGGAAAAGCATGCTTTATCTGCCAGATTCCTAAGAGCACTGCAGGCAAAGGCAGGCAGGATACAATCAGCTAAGTGTTTCATTGAGTGCAGTTTTTAGATAAAGTTTAAATAATGAGAAAGTGATGCATTTATTGACCATGCTGCTGATCAAAGAAAGCTCCAAGCATTGTACTTACTAGATGCTTTTATCTGTGCCTCTAAAATTAATATCCCCAAAATAACAGTTGCAGCTGTCAAAGTTCTCTTCTGCTTATTACTGACGCAAACCCTCACTACTGTCTTACTACTCACGTCCACTGTGAGGCATTTTCAGGTCTTTACCCATCCTCAACCCCTGACTCCTGGTTGTATGCCTCCTCAGTTCAAGGAGGACTCTATCTTTGCTGCTAGTGATAATGGCAGCAACACCATTAATGTCAACTCCTTCCACAGTGGCAATATCCAGACATCTGCTGGCAGCTTAGCAGAGCTGCTCTGAGAGGTTTGTTCATGGCTCTGATGCAAGCAGCTGGCAGAAATGTCTGCACTGACCCTGTATGTGGTGTTGCATGTTGGAAGAGGACAACCTTTGCTTACAGACACTTCATATTAGAAAAGTTGTTTTCACCCATAAGGACTACAAAATATTCCTATTTCAAAAGTCTAGTTCTTCTAATACTGCAGTTGCTGGGTATTCTCAATCACCAGGAATAGCTTCCACTAGTAATGGATTTTTCAGCCCTGAGCACAAGTCCCACAAAACCCACAAACAAAACAAACAAACAAAAACCAAAACCACCATCACCACCACCAACACACCCCCCTGCCGCCAATATAAGGAAACCCTCAAACCTAAGCCAAGTGAAACACAGTGTTCTTCTTTTTTTTCAGATACACCATGACTTAGAAAAATTTAAACACACAAAAAGACAAGCAAAAAAATCCACCCAAGTCGCCAAACTAGTTCTGTTGAGCATTGTGAAATAATATGGTCATTGAACAGTTTGGGTTGAAAGGAACCTTAAAAATCATCTAGTTCCAAAGAACCATCTAGTCTATTAACCATCTGCCTCCAGATTACATAGATTTCCCCTTATCTTCCAAATCTCTGTTTTAGTAATACTTTCTTCCTTCAATAACCTTATTCCTGTTTTCTGACTACTGCTATCCCTGCAACCTCTGTGCTGACTTGGTGAATTTATCATTTTTCCAACATTATTCAAATATGCAAAGTCCCTTCCCAAAACATTTTCAGTTTTCTTGTGTGGTTATTAATGACAATATTTTTTTTTCGTGGTGACTTACTAATAGGAAAAATATCCATGTGTTTCCATTGTCAACATAACTTCATCCCAGTGGTTTGACAGGAAGAGAATTACTTCCAATGTATATAAAAATATGGTTAATTGTTACTTTTCTTCAGTGTTGTAACACAGTCCTGTGAACCTGAAAGAGCAAGAAGACTAGACAAACATTTCCATTCACTTTACTATGTGGAAAGTAAACAATATTGTCTTATTGACCCTAGCCTGTCAGGCAGCCAGTTCATGACAACACAGTCAAAGTGACTGTTCCTTTTGTCCTTTTCAGAATAGCAACTGCTTCCTCGTGGGTCACCCCTTCTAAACTCTGCCCATTCACAGCAATGATTTGATCCCCCCTCTTGAGGCGTCCATCTTCTGCTGCTGCACCCTGGAATGATAAAACAAGTAACTGCAGACTCACGCATATCTTTTTCTTCCTGACACACAGTCCTGAAAACCAAACCTCTTGCAACATTCTTGGTTTTCAGGGATACAGACAGAGCCAATTGTTGAGAAGACTGCTAATTTTGCAGTACACCCTGCCCGGTCTAAGTTCCACATCTAGAAATTGGAACTACATGATTGTTCGGTTCCCTCAACCCTGTTTTTCCAGCTAGTGTAAGATTTAAACCCTAGTATTATAAAAGTAACATTTTCAAGACCTGCAGAACTTTTCACCAAGTGGTGTAAAAGACAGCTTTATACTTTGATATACCTTAAAAATTTAGCATTCCTGATTCCAGTTTTCTCTGACTCTCTGTTGTTTCCTAGAGCCATCTAAATTATGAAATCCAGGTCAGCATCTGAACTTCTCTGAAGGTCCAGTCTGAGTTCAATAAAACATTTCCCTCTACTACCTGCAGTAAACACACTCTAAATATAAGGCAAGGGAGCTTTTTTCCAAAGTATTACACAATTTCAGTCCCGAAAGGTGGACAAGACTCTGCTGATAGGCTGAATCATGTGTATTTGGAAATTCTCAATCTTTTGAAGATTACAGCCTTCAAATGCTGCAAGCACATTTTGATCAGCGTTTGCACTAAAAAGGAAAAGCTGTGAGAAACTGTAACATTCTTTTGACTGCAAACCCAGGCCAAGATTTAGAACAATAACTGCAGTGAACTAATAAATGGACTGATTGGACAAATTTCCACCTACCTTTGCAAACACTGTCTTCACATAAATGGGTAAGTCTCCATGGGGACTGCCATAGCCACCCACAATACTAAAGCCAAGGCCGTCTGGTCCTCTGTCCAGAGTAATGGTCTTGTACTGAGGAGGTCTAAGAAAAGGGAAAAGAGTATTTTGTCTGAACTTCGGATTTAACACATAGAATATTCAACAAAAAACATTACTCCTCTTAAGCTAACCAATACATTTCTCGTTCCAGTATAACTACAAATACTTTTGTTATAAACAACTGGCTATTTCAGTTAATGTAAAACTCTGTGAACTACCTAATACCCATATTATTATACAAAAGTAGCTGTTTCAAATACACAGCTCAGGGCATAGTTATGGCTGCTACATGCCACCAACAGTGCCTACTAGTGAACTAGAGAGGCATTGCCAGTATCTCCAGATTCCCTAACATCCACTTGAAAAATCCTGTAATGTCTAAAATTAGCTCAAATAGTTTATTCTATTAAGGTTTAATTACTTCTCTCCTAATAGATGACTGTGTATTTGCATGTGTTTATTATACAGATCATTTATAGGTGTATTTCCCCACATATACTTTGATAGAAAGAAATTTTGGAATTCTACTTTTCAAAGTAGGTATGTGTGGCTAAAGAATACTTCTTCTCTTTCCCCTTTCCTAAAAGCAAAAATGCCTCAGATTTATGATAGAGTTTGACACAAAACTTGTTTACATAATGCACCTTGCAGAATACCAGAAGCAGTATACCTTGTATACCAGAAACATCTGACACTCCTGATTGCCCAGTGCTAGAGAGCACACTACGGAAACACAGATACAACAGTGGAAAGAGAATTTCTGGGTGTATCAATTAATCCTAGCTACCCAATCTCAGTGAAACAATAGAGGCTGTAAAAGAAATCAGATCACATAACAAGTCTACAGAGAGTCAAAAAAATTTGCAGCACAGCAAACTGCATAATGAAAAACACAGAAGAGGACCTATGGCCCACAGGTCTCGTGTATATCAAATAGGTTAATCATGATTAAGCCAAAAATGTCATCCATTATTTGCTAGAATTTGTAAGGTTTATAGATTGATTATTAAAGTAACAGGCTACAGAGGCAGTACATTCTGTAGTTACTGACCCTAAGTCATCCTGAAAAATGCCAGTTGAAGTTAGTCCTGCAAATGAAAGACTAGGCATAGGTGGATCCTGCTGCTGACCAGTTATGACACTCACTTCTCCTCCAGCTACAACCTAGGAAGAGAGGTTGGAAATCAGTGATACAAGAATGCTGACACTAAAATAGTTCAATGTAGCAGCTGGCAAAACAGTATTCAGAAAATGTTCAAAATGTCAGTGAGGATTTTTTTACCTGCAACTCAATAGTGCCTGAAGCATTTTTTAAGATGCTAACAGCTTGGGAATGAGTCATGCCCTCGGTAGATGTTCCACAGATGCTAACAATCCTGTCCCCAACCTACAGAAGAAAATGTAGAAAATCTAACTTAGTTATGTAGATTTATTTGTCACTTTCAACAATAGTAGAACTATGAAATGGCCCAGTACGAAGGCAGGTAATTCAACATCAGAATAAGCAAATTACACCAGTTCAGTGTGATCAGTGCAAAAGGTACTGATGCTTTATAGAACTGATCCTAAAACTCTAGAAATATACGTTAAAAAACAGAGATGCATTTTGCATGTCACCTGAAGACAGGCAGACTGATGTAGCAAATTATCATCAGAGACTCTGTTTGACTTCATCTTGAAATAACATTTTCCAAGAAACCTGAGTCAAATTCAACCACCTTTGATGCAGACTGGATACAGCATGCATTTAAGTACAGCTTCAGATAAAATCTCCCACTCTAACTCAGAGCCTAAAACGTATTCTCTCTATCCTAAGCATAGGAAACATGAGAGATAAAACAGACTGCACACCTACATTTGCAGGAATGACCACTACACTCAGCAATGGCACTGGTTTATAGAATGCATCCTTCTGAATCACTTTCTATGTTTTTAATTTTCACAAGCTGACTAACTCTAAGATCCAAGACTGCTTTAGGACCTCCTTTCTTAAGTTAGCACATGTCACCCAATTATACTACCAATGCTACCAATCTGAGTTCCTTTTTCATCAATCCAAACAGCAAGAATTCTTTCCACAGCCAGAAGGACTTATGACTGTATCACTGAACTGCTGGTTTACTGCCTGTCTAGAGTAATCACATTACCTGTGCAATCTTTACAGCCTTCTTAACAATTAACTTACTCTTAATTTCTGAGTCTGAGCCGCAACTCCATTTGGGTGCATCATGGCAATAAATATAGGAACATCTCCAAGAGGACTTCCTACACCTCCAGCAATGCTCACTCCTAGTGAATCTGTAGGGTTCTGTTATAGTAATGAAAAAAAGATTAGATTTTTCTGGAAAGAAAAACAGAGAACTGTAGGCTTACCTCAAAAGATGGCTAAACCCCCTATTTTATGAAGATTAGAATTCCTGTGTCAAGCCAGTTTTTAAGCTTATACACTTTGCATCACCTCAAGAAAGCAGAGAGACCAGAATGGATGTTTCTTCTTCTCAGTGGTAGGTGAAAATTTGCCAATTTAGTTGTGTGTTTTATCTTAACCAAACTAAATAATTACAGAATTCAGCACCTAACTCTTAATGTCAGCACAGAGTTCTGAGCAAGGAAAACCAATGAGATGGGATTGCTGCCCTTACTACTGCCTATATGAATATCCTGTTATGAATCTCCTGAAGACTAGAATTAATCCTTATGCTCCCCCTAGTGCCCAAATGTTGAAGAGTGAAACCAGCTGCTTACCACGTACCACACCCAAATACTTCACTGTAAAAACTGCTATTGCAAACTGCTATTTGCAGATTCTACTGTAAAAAGAATGGCTGAATACAATCCGTGTAATCAAGTGAACTAGATGCCAAGCAAAAACAAATAAATATAAATATTTTGGAAAATAAGATGCAGTTTGTGACTAAGCTCACATGCATAATGAAGGTGACTGAAGTTCACACTTGAAAACCTGGGAGCTGTCATGCAAGAACCTACTCATTAAAAATATGTGTGAAGAAAAATATCAAATAGCAAAAAAGAGCCTTCCAACTCTGATACAATTCCCCTGACTTTACCACAACAGAGTCGGCATTTAACTCCATCTGGTAACAATAAAACTAGGTCCCAGTATCTCTTCCTTCTTTTACTTTCAACACAACTCACAAAACATGATAACATAAGTCACACTACTTTACATAAAAATATAGGCAGTGGAGATGATACAGTCCTGAACTGAAAAGACAGACAAATTAATTTCCTGTTCCTTTCCTAAAACAATGAATAGGCCTAGACTTCTTTCATTCTGTAAAGACACCTGTTGAAAACATCTACAAAACCTATTCCTGATATATGCCACTGCATGCTACAACTTACCTTTTTTATTTCAACTGTTCTTAGTCCCTGTATTTCAGAAGCTGCTGTCAAATAAATTAAGATAAATTAAAAAAAAAGTTAAACTAGCATTCTTTGAAAACTTTTTCAATAAACTCATCCAAATCACTATGATGATTCTAACTTTCTACTTGTTTGTTATATACATTTTACTCTGATTTTGATAGTGGCTGTCATTACAATAATCGGATGGAAATACTTCTAGAATAGGTGAAAGAATCAACCATTTTCTCCATTTAAATAACTTTTAGAATAAGACTGCTAAGCTCAAATGGAATAGAAAAAACCCATTATTTTCTAGCATTACTTTTATCAGAAATAACTTTGTTCTAAATTTAAGCATGAGACAGCTATTCCACATGTATCTGGATTTCTATGAATGAGACAGCTTGTCATATGATGTATTTAGATTAAATAAAAAATTATGGCTCAACTTAGATTGTCAATATCTAAACTGCTTACATAAGAAGTTGCTAGTTTCTTTTATAAAAAGCTACTGTAAGATATATATGATGTACTGAGCGGTAATCGCTTCTACAGCGTTTTACTGACTAAGGAATCACTTTGAGGCCTACATCACATAGTTATAACATTTTAACAGAAAGATCTCAGCTACCAGTTCACATGTATAAAATACTGAAAGCACCGAAAAACTCTCCAACTTACTGGTATGCCTCTTTAGGCTACTTTCAAAGACTTCAGGTGCACCAGATCCAGAAACTGGGAAACTGAATGATGAGAGACTGCCACTTCCTTCACTGACCTACACACAATGTTAGAGTGGGATTAGAGAGGAGCTTCACTGACCCAGCTACTAAAACTGTAACTCACTGTATTAATTTTATTTTCTGCAGTATTTTATTTTTTCTGTGCCCAGTTAAAACTGAGTCAGAGAACTCCACAAAATTTTTGGTCACTGGAGATAGCTCTTTTTTGAAGTATCATTAGACCAACAGAGATTGTACTCCTACAGCCCCATGCAAAGCTTAGAAGTGCTTCTTCTGAGGGCCAACAAGGTCCTGGTATTTGCACCTTCTATCACCTTATAGAGATCTTCTAATGCAAGTTAGTTACAAGTACCACAGTAAGGATAGAATACAAAAGACACATATCAGTATGTCCTCATGTGAGCTCTCAAATGTTCAGCTACTGCACCAGCTGCAACTAAGATTAGGCTCTCCACTCAACTTGACCTGCACAATTTCCAGGAAGATTTTCACTATACTTGAAGGGCAAGTAAAGGAACAACATGGTTCCTAGTGAGAATAGTCCACTGATTGTGACACATTCTTCAAAACATACAACACTGTGAACTTCATCTCAGAATAAGACCAGCCAGAGTCTGCAAGTTTTCATGCTGTTTAGCAATACTAATTCTGAAGAGAGCCTAAAATGTCTGTCTTACCTAGTCTTAAACTGCTCACTTAAATTTTAATTATGTCTTAAAACTATTTATATTTAATACTTGATAATTTTCATCCCCAGTTCACAACCAAAGGAATTATTAAGGTAATTTACGAGCTTTCAGAACAGTAGCTCCTACTGGATAGAATCACAGTGCAAGCTGCTATGCCATGGAACATACTTTCAAATACAGAAATTGATGTGAGGTTGTAACAATTCACCATCAGACCAACAATAAAATAAATAAGAGAAATCTGATGGAAAGAGCACAGGTTTCCTGCTTCTGCCAGGTGAGATTACAGTAAGGCCATGCAAGGAATGGAGAAATTCCCTAAACTTACTGAAGCAATACTCCACTGCATGCCAACTACTCTGACAGTAACTATGATGTTTAAAGTTGACTCTAACTTCTTTCTGGTACTGATGAGAATTGCAGTTCTCTATGCTTCCAAGCTGGAGCCTGGAGCAAAGTAATTTCTGGATTATATTTCTGGCTGGATCCTGTCTATAACAGATACAATTTGCTAAACTAAACATATAAAATGACTACTGAAGAGCTGCAAATTTTTTTCATCTTGGATCAGGCATGGGAAAAATAAATGTCATCATAAAACTGATCTTTCTATTTCCTTTCATTATTTAACATAATTTCTCCTAAATGAACCAGTTTTACAGTTACATACCTGGCTGCTCTGGGATGTTCTCCTTTCAGAGTGAAATGGCCCAGCTTTTATTCTTCCAACCTCTAGTCTTACTGTACCTAAGGAACACTAAAGAAACATTTACTTGTAACATATCTCTTCTGTCTACAAGACTAAAACCTGCAATATTTAAGTGACTTTCTAGAGAAGAAGAAAAAACACATGGACAGATGGAAAAAAACTCCAGGGACTAGCAGTCCTGAAATGAGCACTTTGCAGATAGAGTTCATGGCAGGACCAGTGACACACATAAAGTACACCATGGTACTCAATACTAAGCAGGATAGTTTTTTAATACTGGATTAATCAGTATTACAATGCAGACATGAAAATCATACAAGAGGAATAATTCTATTACATTGCACTTAATATGGAATAGCTTCTGAACTGCAATGTCAACACACAATTTTTATAATAAAAACTAAAACCAGCGTAACACCTCCAAGTCTTAATCATTATTTCTCTTGAGATGGCTGAGAACATGGTAATTAAACTGGAAGTTGCTCATCTCTCTCAAACTTTTGAAATTATCTGTTACTCTGGATAGACACCAACATAACT
>VXBC01007990.1:119396-130175 GCA_013399945.1 Ploceus nigricollis
ACTAAGAAATTTTGGGCAGAAAATTTCATAAACATCTATAGTTTAAGTGAACTTTCTATATCTGACTCCCAGCAATAAGCTGAGTGATATGGACTGACTGCACATTGGAAAGTCCTTTCATTAGCCTTTAAGATTTTAACTACTCCGTTGAGTATTCACATGTCTACATAAAATGCATGTCTCAGGAGAATTCACCTCACAATTAAATATTTCAAAATCAAGACATTATTTTGAAATAAAGGAAAAGTTATTACCACAAGGCTAAGAAAACTAGACTTTCAACATGATACAAGTAGTGTCAAAAGAAGACATTGATCTGCAATGTATTAATACAGAAATTTCAGTTTTGTTGTTATTTTGATTTTTTTCTTTCACTGGGAAGTTGTCAGTGGAAACTTCTGCATTAAAATAATTTAATAATACATGAAGTTGCCTTTACTTGTTGTATTTTAACTTTATTATCCTAAAACAGATTCATCCATTTGTCAGAAAAATCCATAGTAATAGACCAATATATCAAAACCAACCAGACATATCCATTCAAACAAAGTTTCAATACCTCATATCCTGTTGCTATTCTCTTAAGAATGACAATAAAAAAGATTTATTACTAAATCACTTTTTATTTTATAAATAATGTTGACTTTTCAATGTTCTGGGAAAGACTTGATCAAAGCTCAGGCAAAACCTGAGCAAAAAAATTCTTCTTTGCTTGTAAGAATTCAGTCATATTAAACCATATGGACAACTCTTATTCAAAGTGGAAAATTGAGGAAATATGTACCTAAAATTACCACATCCTCACAAATGAGATTTTAAAATGATGTGTGAAAGTAAGAGGCAATACTTTCCAATGGGACTCGTGAATAAATCAATTCCCATTTAGTTTTACTACACCTTTCTCTCTCTTCCTAAATTCTTCCATTTGACAGATCCAGTAAGTTTAGTGAGGGGAAGAGCTGAAAGTCTTTTCGCATACTTTAGGGGATACTTCAAAAGAAACATTGCAAGAACAGACAGAATTCTCAGACTGATGACACATTCTATTTGTCTCATTCTACTTAAAATACACAGGAATTTTCCAAAGATTACAAAATAATTTTCTATACATTTTAGGCAGCTCAAGACAATTCACTCTAGATCCTACTCTCCATTCTGAATGAAAACCGAACGGCTACCTGAACAGGAAACAGTGACTGTCTACATGTGAGTGACCATGTTTTATTCCACTTATACTATGTGAACAAAACAATTATTAACAATAATATGTCTAAGGTATTTTAAAAGCCCATTTCTCATGGCTATGAAAATTAACTACAAGTAGTACTGAGCAATGATGAAGTACTTAAAACTTGAATATATGAATGGTAAGTGGAATCAATTAGATACTCCAAAATGCTTGTCAAAATGAAAGAAATTTCCCACATGAAAAGGCATTTTTATTCAGAGAGGTACGGCATACAAAGAAGAAATGCTGTGTTCTTAAATAAAATTAAAAATCTATCATGCAAAAAGGGAAAAGTACTATAACCAAAGAAGAGTATACTAACAAGTTCAGTGTCACAACATAGATCCTGTTCTGGCATTCTCACTAATGGGCACATGCTGAAAATACAGAAGTCCTCCTTTCTGACCACTGCTCTCCCCCAGGATCCCTGCTCGTCAATAAATCCAAAACCTCAAGGACCTGTTCAAGATCTGGAAAAATATACCTTTGAATGTGAGTGTTAAGAAGCCTGACCATGTGCCTATGTATCCAAGAGACAGCTATAATTAGCATCTGTTAATTTTTTTCCAGTGAAACAGTTTTCCATTGAAAATGCTGATTCAGTAGAATCCTTACCATGCAGCATGTCTCAAAACTCTGGACTGAAAAACAGACAAGGTGGATAACCAGCTGGATTTCTGGCAGACTACAGGAAATATTGTATATCTGACTTCATTCTGATTTGCAAATAGGGGAAGGACATCAGAAAAAAAATTATCAAGAATAGGTTGGCTCCAAGAGCTGCAGGTAGTTACTTCAGCAAACTCTGAGAAAGCAGTTTCTTATACCAAATGCTTCGTCACTGAAAAACCCATTGTATTATTTAATGGATGTAAGGTGGCATAAGACATACACAATTAAAAAAAAAAAGATTAATGTCTCCTAGTAGACCAGGTTACTCAAGAGCCCCATCCAACCTAGCCTTGTACACTTCCAGGGACGGGGCATCCACACCTTCTCTGGGCATCCTATTCCAGTGCCTCATCATCCTCACATTAAAGAACTTCTGCCTAACAACTAATTAAACTTACTCTTTTGGTTTAAAACCATATCTTCTTGTCCTGTCACTACAGGCCCTTGTAAACAAACTATGAAAGTAGTCATTTTTAGCACAACTACTCTGCTGAATTCTCCATCATTCGAAGTCAGTTCTGCATACCTTTCTGAAAATGTGAAACAGTTAACCAGCTATCAGTGTGTTTGACAAAATACAGTGTTAAGTTTTCGGTTGTTCTAGGTAACGGTATTCTACAAAGGTCTTCTATAAGCCCTATGTTCATAAATATATGGCTTTCTGCACCACCACTACTCCCAGTTTTATCAGGCAAAGTATCAAAATCTGAAAGCTCTAGATTTCAAGAAGGTTAAATTTGGATCCCCAAGTCATCTCACTGACATCTCAGTAACAGTCTGATCTCAGTTTGAATAAAGTTAAAGCTTTCAAAAAACCTGGATCTCAGTTTTTCACTCTTATCCCTCTTCTCTTTTCCCAATACCTTTAGCAAAGCTGCAACAGCCTCCTGGTTAGCGTTTCGGACATCTTCTCCATTCACTGTCAATATCTGGTCTCCTTGCATCAATCTCCCATCTGTATCTGCTATTCCTCCTTTGACGATGTCTGACACAAACACACCTGTGTCATTTCTGTAAATACACACATAAATTTCACATTAAAGTATTGTTTGTCGGTCATGTTTATGGCTTGCAATTGGGAACACAAATAAACATTGTTGCATTTTTCTGTTGAATAACACTGGTTTAGTTCCTCCAGGGAAGACTAGTTAGCTCAAACACAAAAATAAGATGTATGGCCTTCAAACCCACAGAATCTGAGCACCGGACCACCAAGAAACATGATAAGCAAGTTCCAGACACTGAATCTTCTCCAGGTACATTACATACCTTTTCCCAACAATACTCAGCCCAAGGCCTTTACCAGGCTTCTTCTGGAGCTCTATATTCAGCACATCATACATGTCTTCCTCCTTGTACTGGGCTTCGTCTCTGTACACAGTCAGACGAACTTTTTGGGGTGTCTGACGGAGGACATTAATGGCTTCATCATGTGTGGCATTCCTGAGGTCAATTCCGTTCACCTGCAATGAAAGTGTACAATGGTAAATTGTGAAGCACCTTCCAGCAGACAAATACAAAAGGCTTAGCCAACAATGAAAACAAAAACAACCAAAGAAATCACCATGCCTCTAGTATCTGATCACCAGCCCACAGTCGTCCATCTTTAGATGCTGCTCCTTCTTCATATACCTCATGGATAATGATTGCTCCCTGTCAACAAAAACAACATCAAAATTGCTTGTGGAAAGAACAGGCACCATTTTGAACTACAAGTAACTGAAAATTGCTACTATAATTCATCAGTGAAAAGTCAGATGGAATGAAAGTCAGATGCATGATGAAAAAATTGCCAAAATATTTACGAAGCTCATTTATATTTTTAATTTTATAAAGGGCTTTTTTCTTATTTTTGTTTCTTTTGTGTCTTTCTATAAATGCTTTAGAAACAAATGACAAAAAATCTCTTCTATCTATTTTCATTACTGTTATTTCACATGAGAGACACATATATTTTTCCAACTAACCAGCAAAGTGTCTGCTCCTCCAACAATGCTCAGACCAAGACCAGTCCGCCCTTTGGAGATATCAATGGTTGTTTCACATCCAGGAATGATGGGACAAGTAGCTGGGTCGGAGGTTAACATGGCTGGAGTTGAAGACCTGCTTGTGTCTAAAACAACAATGAAACATCCTGGTTACAGTAACAGAGTTCCGTATTAGGAAAGTGACTTTAAAACAGCATTTTTCAGAGTTCACTGACAGCCGTACAGCAGTAACTGAACAGCTGATCCACAGAGAATGATGCAGCCAATCCTCCCTCCTCCTCTGAGAAGTACTATCCTGTAGTTTTATTTGCCATGCCTCCTGTAGTTTTTATGCCATCAAGTACCTGGATTATAGCCTGGACAGCCAAGGCAGATATTGTACACAACATATTCTATTCAGGATAGAACTTAATTTAAACATCTATATGATGTGTGCATCACTTGAGTTATTATTAACTTAGAAGTGTCTTGCTTAACCAATGACTATCATCCATCAGAAATATCTTGACTCTCCAGTCTGAAGGAGAAGAGCCAAATGTGGCTAGTCATAAATGGCAAGACAGTCTCAACCATCCTCTTTTTCCACAAAAAAATGACATGACTTTTCTCCCTCACCTAAAGGAACGCCTTTCACTTAAGTTCTAGACAACTATGACAGAGGCATCTGCTGCATGTCTAAGATGGAGGAGAAAATCCTTTCATCCTCCTGCCTCTACAACAGGAAGCCAAGAGGTAGGTCTTCAGTATGGGTGGCAAAATGCTTTATTTATACATATATGAATATGTAATCTGGAAATAACAGAAAATGCAGAAGACAGCTCAGTGCATACCAAAAGGGAAAACTTACAAGGTGGATCTTTGTTTTTATGTTACAACCCCAGTGAATACAGACACACAAGAAAAACATTACTTTTGACTGCTTCTGGTTCTGGTGAGCTGGAAGTGGGGACAGCTGCTGGTGGTTGCATATTTCTCTTCTCTGCTGGGACAGTGCTGAGAGGGGCTGGTGCTGCAGTCAGGTTATCTGTCTCTGCTGGGTTGATTGTAAGCCTCACCACAGATTTGGATGTCTTCAGGAGACTAATAAACTGAATGATAAAGAGAAAAGCCTATGAAAACTGTAAACGGATTGTTCAGTTGCAAACCAAAAATAAAGCAGAATAACAGTTCTGCAAACTGGACCTACTTGCCACAATCCTGCAGGTTTTCTCATAAGGAACAAACACAAATACTGATGTTTTTTCTAAGAAACCTTTTTCCATGAAACTTTGCCAAACTATACTAGGTAAGAATATGGTGGTCTTTCAGTGGCTTCTCTAGACAAAATACTATATTGTACAGCAATTATTAGAAAAAGAGAAGTATTGCCTTTTAATGCTGGGTGGAGCCCAATTCTGATCTCACAGAAGTCAATGCCAAAATATCTAGTGAACTAAAGAAATGTGCAACTGTCATTCTGGAAGAAAAACTTGAAAATACTACCTGAACTATGTAAGAGAAAGAGAGACACCAGGATATAATGCAAAATCTAGTTCAAAGAGATACTGAAAACCCTTCAAAATCAATTGCCATCTTACAGAAAAGACACCAAATCCTCTTGAGACTTTACATTTCAGTAGAGATATTTTCAGAAATTACTTACTCAATCTCTGTTCTTACAAAGAGAGGGGTAGGTTCTTACCTACCCCTACCTCCTTACAGCCAACTTCACTATCTCTTACTTATTTACTGCCTCAGAGATAACAGCACATCAAAGATGAAGACTGATGCTCTCCTAATTGCCCTTTAACAAACAGAAAGTAATCTACTCATGCCTAAAGAATCACTTTTCTTGGTAGCAGGGTAGGTGTAGAAAAACAGCTTCCTTGATTTACTACAGAACCCAAATTGAGTTTGCAGAGCTAGAAGCTAGAAATAAATCTTGTTATTTAGGAATGGAGATATTTTTTCTCCAAAGGTCTGAAATACTATGCTTGGAATATAATGAGGCTGTTACTACAGACAGTTCCCATGGATAAGCACAGTTTATGACTTGATTTACCACTGATACAAGTCACTTGTGCAAATTTACGCATATTAGTTTTACTGGTTCTAACACCTTTAAAGTGGACTACCTATGCACAGTCATTATTGAGCAATAGTTCATGGCTTTTATCACACTACTAAGTGTCTCTCAGTCATGAGGTCTGAACCACAGGGAAAATAAGATCACATTCGAAGCAGAGATAGGAGGATTCATGTAGCACATTAATGTAAAGTAACAGTTGAGCTGTAAATTTATTAGGCTTTAGCTTATTTTGCAGTAGTTTCCTTATCCAGGCAGTGCTTGCAGATCTTTGTTTTTTTTTAGCCAGCTTTGAAAACTAAGTATAGTCATGAGAACCTCACTAGTTTAAGACACAATCACCTCCCACATTAAGGAGTGTGCTTTCTGCAACATTCCTGACACTTTAGAAGCACCTTTTCTACAGGATATCCCACAACAATTTCATCGTCCACTGCCAGAATCACATCTCCAACTTTGATACGTCCATCCTGGAAAAACATAAAATAAAAAATATGAACTATGGATGCTACTCCAAAAAACATTCTTCATTCCCTAATCAGATTTTAAATGTTCTCACACCTTTGCAGCTGCACCATGATCTGTTAAGCTTTTAATAACTACTCCATTAGTTGTGTCTTCTTCACTAATGGCAATTCCAAAGCCTCCTTGATCCTGGGGCAAACAGAAAAATGCAAACGGTTAAGTACTGTGACATCAAAATGTTAGAATACAATCACTGAATACTAGTGAAGCCTGCTGACATATCAAGTCTGAGGTTTCACAATACACCAATATTTTTGTTTTAAACTATTTCCGGAATAGATTCTGCCGAACAAAAAGTATACTGACCACCAAGATAAATCAGAAACACTTCTAAATTCAAACCCACTCCTTTGAAACTTACAAGGTAAACTGTGATTCAGTTTTTACTTTGAACAATTAGGGCATTGATTTTATCTGAGGAACCATCAGTAGATGGTTATAATAAGTTGGGCAGATAGAACAAAAGAATACTTCTTCCAGAAACCCAAAGGAATTAGCAAATCAAAAACAGTCTTTCTGTGAAGAAAATGTTGAGGTCCATTCCCAAACAGGAAGAGGAGATGTCTAGAAATCTCTTTTCCAACTTCTAGTACCTAAGAGACTCTTTGCTATAAGAGGGACAGCATTACAAAATTGAATGGCTATTGAATAAAAATGTGACTGATGTAAATTCAGTACATACCTTAGGAAGTTCCACATACTGAATGTTTTTACATGAACTTAAGTCAGAAAACGCACTCGGGTTTGCAACACTGATGTCGACCTAAGAGAAAAATAAAATGCAACTGTAAGTGACTACATCCAACATTTTGCACCAAAACAAAGTAGTGTGCAAATATTTAAAGTGAGTCTGCTCATTTTCTAGTTTCACTTAAACTTCTAAAACTCTATTGATGGGAATATTAGACTTACTTCATAGTACAGAATATATAATGAAACAAAATTGATCAGCTGTACTAAATTTAGCAACTTTACTAAAATCTCACTTGTTTTTCTATGGGTTTCCTTTTCTTTTACTGTATCTCCTAAGCAGACAGGATCCTCCTCTACCCAGAACAATGTTAGCATTTTGGTCAAATAGAAAAACAAATATTTACTTTACCTCTTGATGTTGAAGTGTCCCTGAAGTACACTGTGAAGCCTCTACTGACTTTGCAGGGCAAACAGCCATCTGATTTACTGCATCCTTGTTTCTGCAATATATTCAGTTAAAGAATGTAGTAAGAAGGCAACAGTACCACCCCATATTTCTTAGGACAAATTTAAGTCTGGTTCTTAATTTCTGGCACTCACAATACAAATATCAAAACAGAAAACTACAAGACATATTTAACAACTAGTGAGATTGTCTTCAAAAGCACATCTATGTTACCAAATTAAAAATAACAAACACTGTGTAAAACTTGAGCACATTAGAAATTGAACCTTTTCAGCCAAACCTCTAACCAGAACTCACCTGATAAAGATTACTTTAACTTTAGATGGTGCACATTTGATTATTGAAGAAGCATTCTGATGAGTCCTTCCATAAAGGATTTGGCCATTTATCTACATAAGGAAAGGTAGCAATTATTTATCAAAATATTTTAACTCCTTACACTTAAACTAATTTCTAAGCCTTAAAAAATTCCATATCACTGACTAAACAGCAACTGTATAAAAAATAACAGTTATGTTATGTCCTACTTTCACTCCCTTTTTTCAGTAAAAATATTCACTATAGTTTGACTTCCGACTAACACTGCCACAGTGCTAAAAATGTCATTCTCTGAGTTATACTGGGTTGACTTGCACATCATCTATTTTCACTTGCCATTGATCACTTCATGACTGATGAGGTGATTAAGTAGGGCCATGGGAAATTCTAACCATAACAAATAAATGAATTGCTTATATCCTGCAATGAGATTGCTATTCTTTATTGAATCTCAGGCACTTTGAATCCCTGAGCCAGGCACTTTATACACAGAAGTCTGAACACTGGTACATTTAGCAGAGTTTTAAACAAGATTTGATGAGGAAGAGGGAAGGGGATGTACTTCTGTGTGTCAGAGAGAAACCAGGAAACACTAACACTTTAGGAAGCATCAGGGAGAAAACTGTGAATTGACCCAAATGAACTAAGGAGGCTTCTTCTCAAAAGGTGAAGAGGTTGATAATCCAGCTTAAGTGCCTCTACACCAATACAGGCAGAATGGGTAACAAGGAAGAGGAACTCAAACCAGTTCCTTGATTGCACCAGAATGATGCAATTCGAAGTCTATAATCTAGCTAGACTCATAGAAACCTGGTGGGATGAATCACACAACTGAAACATTTCAGTCAAGTGCTACAACCTTCTCAGAAGAAAGACGCTGGGAAGAAGGGGCAGCTCAGGAGCCTGTGGTTAAAAATTAAGGACAGCATCAGTGAGGGACACCTTGTGGCTGGGGTCCACCACAGGTTGCCTGGTATCTGTGAGGCTGTCGAATTCTTGCTTCAGATACAGAAATCATCATGCTCACATGCTCTTATCGTGATGGGGGATGTCAACCACCTGCATGCCCGCTGGGAAAGTGGAACAGCAATCCAGAAGACTCCTGGAGTGCACTGAGGACTCCTAGTCCTGGTATTGGACAAACCAACCAGAGAGGCAGTGTTACTGTACCTGGGGCTCACCAGTGCAGATAAGCTTGTTAGAAAGAGTGAGACTGGAGGCCGCCTCGGCTGTAGTGACCATGCCCTGGTTAAATCACTGATCTCAAGGAACACGGGCTTGGAAAAAAGGCACAGTCAGAACTGACCCTTATCTTTAGAATAATGGACTTCCAGCTGTTAAAATAATTAGTGGATAAGACTGCCTCAGAAACCGTCCTTAGGGACAGAGGACCTCACCAGCACTGGTAGCTTTTTGAGAATACTCCATCCTCATGTGTAAGAAATCAAGTTAGGCAGGCTGGAAACCAACATGGCTAAACAAGGATCTGCTCCTCAAATTGAGGAGTAAGAAAGAAATGCACAGCCAGCGGAACTAAGGACAGATGATCTGGGAAGAGTACATAGATATGGTTTGGATGAGTGTAGAGATGGGTTTAGGAACACTAAGGCACAGAAGAAAGAGGCTTTGGCAAGGGATGTGAAGAGTTATCAGAAGGAGTTCCATAAACATAAGGGGTCAGAAAAGAAAGACCAAGGAGAGTGTACCTCCCTGACAATCAAGAATGGACAGCTGGTGACAATGGATATGGAGAAAGGTGAGGAATTCCAAAAGTTCTTCACCTCAGTCTTCAATGACAATCTGGCTTCTCATATCTCTCAAGTTACTGGACTTACTAGGTGGGGGCTCGGAGAAGCAAAGTCTCTCCCACTGTAAGCAAAAAGCAAATTTGAGACCACTTGATGAAACTGAATAGGCACAAGTCAACAGGGTTTGATGATCTGCAATCCAGGTTCCTGAGGGAACTGGCTGATGTAGTTGCCAAGGCACTCTCCATCCTACTTAAGAAGTCACAGAGGTCAGGTAAAGTCCCCAGTGACTGGAAAAAAGAAATCATTCACATTTCTTGAAAGTGGAGAAAGGAAACTCCAGGAAACCACAGACCATTGAGCCCCATCTCTCTGTACCTGGGAACATCATGAAGCAGATCCTCATGGAAGNTGCTAAGGCACATAGAAGACAAGGAGATGATCTGAGACAGCCAGCACAGCCAGTGACATCTACTTAAGCCTCTGTAAGGCTTTTGACAAAGTTCCACACAATGTCCCTATCTTCAAATGAGAGAGAGAGATTTGAAGGATGGACTGTTTGGTGGATAAGGAACTGGCTGGATGGAGGCAGCCATAGAGTTGTGATCAATGGCTGTGTGTCCAGGTGGAAGCTCATGACAAGTCAAGACTCTGTCCTGGGACTGGGGCTCTTTAATATCTTTATCAGTGAAACAGATGAAGAGATCGAGTACACCCTCAGCAGATTTGCAGATGAAATGAAGATTAAGTGGTGTAGCTGAAACAACATAAAAATAGGATGCCATCTGGAGAGGCCTGGACACACTTGTCACGTGGACCTGTGGGAATCTCATGAGGTGCAACAAGGCCAGTTACCAGGTCCTGCACCTGGGTTGGGGCAATTCAAGATAAGAGTATGGACTGGGAACATTGAGAGCAACCCTGTAGAGAAGGACTTTGGGATTCTTGTGAATGAAAATCTGGACATGAGCCCAGAAGGCCAATTACATCCTGGACTGCATCCAAAGATGTGTGACCAGAAGGTCAAGGAAGCTCTGCTCTGCCCATGTGAGACCCTACCTCAGCACTGCATCCAG
>VXBC01007990.1:136110-169626 GCA_013399945.1 Ploceus nigricollis
GGTATATTAACTGAAAGGACAGTTAAAAACCAAAATTAAACAGAAGATAACTGAAGAAATCCATAGTGAGTGGACCGTTTCAGTCTCATTTACTAGTTTCCTACAAGCTGCACAGAGAAGGTCAAATAAATGAGGATACAGGTTAAATCACAAGAGACAGATACTTTTGGTCTTGATGTGTTCTATTCATATTCACACAAAGTTAAGAGGTATAAACACACACAACTGCTGCAATATAATGATTAAATGCCCAAATCCACAGCCTTGAAAACTTCCACTCAAGGCCATTTCCTTGAGGAATATGGACTCTGATAAGGAATTTCACTATGTGAAATTTGTATAATTTTGCCTTGCTTAAAATAAACATGTAAGCAAGAAACTTCTCTCTGAATATCATCATTCTTTAGCTTATGTATGTCCAAGAGACCTTGACACTTGGCAGATCAGGTACTAAAGTAAACAAGAATTTTAGATGAAAACCAAGTTTTTATAACACTCAAGTTTTCAGGTGTGTTGCCCTAGCTTCATAACCCTACTCTGATCATTTCAGTTCTCACTACCATCATCAACAAGTTTGAACACAGTATCTCAAGATGGTGCCTTTAGGTGCCAAAATCACTCAGGTAATAATGTCTTCATCAGAGGCAACAGTGAAATGAATAACAACATACACCTTGGAAAACTTTATCAGCTTTCAAACTGAAGGTGTTGAGAAATCTGGGAAGTTACCAGTTTAATAATTTTGAAATTTAAGAAAGGTTAAACAAAAATTACTTATTTTCACTCTGTAACTCCAAAGATATAAAGATATTGCAAATGCCCTATTTCAGTTCTCTCATTCTGCTTCTGCTTGAAGAAAACTTTCCTTTCATTTAGGAACTTCTTTGAGGAACTTAACTAAGAAATCACTAAACATCAAAAGTAAGAGAAGTGACACTGAAGCAAATAATTTATCTGAGACAATGTCATCCTCCTAAGACAATACCTAACATTCCTAAGCTGAAGCAACAATATTCTAGCACAGACATTGTCACCTACCAGAATCAGAGTAGAAACACTACCTAGTAACATTAAAAGTTATTTTTCACAATCAAACATTCACGTGTGCACAAAAAGAAAAGTTGGTAATACACCTCCACATTGAGGAGGAGAAAAAGGGAGAGAAGTTCTAGAAACATTCTTTTTTCAGAGGTCTTCCTAGAGTTTTACTAAAGCTGAATAATATCCTGGAAAAATGAGGAAATACGGTGTTGTGGTGGGTTGACCCTGTCTCAAGGCCAGGTGCCCACCAAAGCTGCTCTATCACTCCCTTCTTCAGCTGGACAAAGGAGAAAAAAAATGACAAAAGTCACCCCCCATAGCCTCCCCAACTACTTTATCTTGCAAAATAAATGCAGTACAAGTGTGAGATCAAACCAGATCAGCAAACCTTTTTATGTTTTTTATGCTTTAAAACCAAAATTAAGATACTACTTTAGAGGTACTGTTTGTAAGCAACAGTGTCCAAGAACAGCAAAACTTAAAGAAAACATGACCAAAAAAAGGAACAAAATATTGATGTAAAGGACCTCTGGAAGATTTGCAAGGTGTGGATGCAGGGCTACATCCTGACAGATTAACACTTATTAACTGCTGCCGCAATATGACTGACAAAAAATGCATCTTTTTGTACCACTGTGAATGTGTAACAGCACAACATAATCTGAATATTTCTGAGGTTTAAAGAAATGCTGAAATGAAAGTATAAGCAAGGGTCCTCTGTAGGAGGGTAAAAACTGTGCTACAATGCCATTTGGGGGCATGGGAACATGTCCTGCCTGCAGAACTCAGCCTGACACATTTGAACAGTCAGAAGCAGAAGCCAGTCCCCACAGTTTATACACACATAAGACTTTTGCTCCCTGAATCGGGCAACACACAAAAACCTAAAAGGCTTTAACTCATGAAATACTTTCAGTGTGCCACACCACAGTATTTCATTTAAAATGCAAAGCATCCAACAGTTGCTGAACCCATTTAGCTACCAGGGTCACTCTGATCACATCCAAGCAAATACTGAAAATGGAAGCAAGTATGGAACTTGAAAAAATGAAGGCACAGGCGAAGGAAGCAGCAGTATCCAGAAGTTATCACAGGTTATCACAGTTAGCACACATACAGCAGGACCAGCTGACGGGAATTAAGACAAACCTTGAATGGTGTGGGAGCAAAAGGGTTAGTTGGGGAACAACGGAAGGTAACCCTAATTGGATTCGATACCTCCTACAGTAACAGAAAACAGCAATCCACATGTTATAGCATCTTTGGCAACACACAGTACTATTAACCAATAACGCACTCTCAATTACGGATTCATTTTACTAACTGCAACAATTTTATTAACTTGATTTATAAATGGACAAAAGTATTTAAGGAGTTATTAAGGACCCTGATTCATCAAAGTTTCTCACTACACATGAACCTGAGTTCAGAAAAGGAGAGAAGATGACAAAACGCCATTCTTATATCAATGCTAAGAAAGGAATTATGCATAAACTACAGAATCATCAGGTTTTCTTTTAAAATGCATGCAATGTTTTTCAGAAATACTTTTGAAAATATAGAAAACATAAGTCATCATTTATACTACATGTCTACTCCCTTTCCTCAGAACTGTAACAAACACAAAAAGAGATTTAAAAACACACATGCAATTATACACCACATATCATATTGTAAGTGTTTGTTGCACATTCAATATTTTCGACAACATAGGAAAATAGACAAAGGGCACAATCACTTCCAAGATGTAAAACCAGCTAGAAATTATTTTATTAAATCAAAAATGCATGCATATTAGGATTAAAGTTTTTTTTATTAGAGGTTAACGCTGTTCCCATTGTGAATAACATGCACTAAGTATGCACTAGCCACAAAAAAAAGAGTAACTTTTTTTTATTTCCAAATACTTCAGCATCCTATTCATGGTGCATGAAAAGAATTTTCAAGAAGCAGAGGGAAAATATTTTCATGAAGCATCATAAAAAAAAAAAGCTGCAAGTTTGTTGTTTTTTTTTTTCATGCAAAAATAAAAGAGACATATCAAATCTGGAAAGCCATAACCACAAAAAACCAAAAAGAAGAACCAAATAGCAGCAAAACACCTTACACTGATGAGAGAGTTACACTTAGATATTTTAAGATACATGTCAGGGACTGATCTTATAATTGAAAACTTATTCCTTTGGTAGCTCTGAATAGACCAGCTTTAGTGGTTATAATTAATGGAGCTGGCATTTTTTAACTTCTCCATAACTTTTTTATGTATATGCACATCTGTGTCTTTAAATTCACTACCTAGAGCTCTCAAGCTCACCAGCACAGCATATAACTCAAACTGGTATGAAAGAATTTAAACGCAGAGAGACAGCAATGGGAAAGAAGCACACATAGGATGTTTAGTGAGTGAAAAGACAGTGTGTCATCATCCAACCTTAGCAGTGTTGAACTGAGAAGAATCAGCAAATGGGTTAGTGCTGCTGAAGACAGCTGGCCTACTGAAAACATTGTTCTGCAGAAAAGGCAGGGAAGGGCTCTAAAAGGAAAGCATAATAGAAACTAAGCAAAAAAAAAAGTTTTAAATGAACCCTTTTCACTCATGAACCAAAACATATTCATTTAGTTGTTTGGGCTAACTGAACAAGGTCCACGTTCTGCACTTGCCACAGATATGTGAAATTGGGCAAAACTGTATTTGCCCTGTGTTTCTGATGCTCTGTAGGCGGAGAGGAAAAGCAACAATCCTCACACCTGTTCTACACCATGAAGTACATCAAGTACAGAATTATGCTGCATTTACGTGCTGTGATATTTGAGCAATTTTTTCCAAACATATGGGACACTCTTACACATTAATCAATTGAAAAAATTGTGGATTTCAGGGTTAGGATGAACACAAATATCTGCAATAATGCAGTAGGTTTAGTCTTATTTTGAAAACCACAGATCGTCATTATTTGATTTAACTTCTGTGGTAATACACTTACTGTTTATTTTGTAAAAGTGAGGGCTTAGTAATATTAGGCTTCTCTAAGCAGATTTCATATCTAATAATAACTTTCACAGAACACTTTGTATATGAGCATATGCATGTGTAACTGCCTGAATTTATAGTTTCTTGAAACTAAATACTCTGGTGTTCCCCCGAAGCAAGGTACTTTCTCATTATCATTTAACAGAAAAAGAGTTTACACATTTAGACCAGATAAAAGGATATAATTTGAACATTTATATTCCTCATGCATTTTTTGTCCTGAATTCTATTTTGAGATCAGAATCTGCTTAATAAGGAGGAAACAGCTCTTATTTCAAATAGTATGTCAGAAATATAATGTGCATACCGAGAAGAAATTTCTACACTGGGTGTATCCATCCAGCAATTACCTCTAAGTCTCAGGGCTGTAAATTTAACACCACTGGAAAATAGTATGGACAGGAATGTGAAAACCTTCCAGGATCATTTATACCAAGAGTAATTTAATCAAAAGTTACAGTGCTGTTTAAAAATTTTCTTAAAGCATTTGTTTTGTTAAATGCTCCTGAAAATAGTAAACACATCCCTAAACATTTATTTTCAAATACCATGTTGCAAAAAAGTAATTCCATCGGTAAGACAACAAATGTCTTGGCTCTACTGTATCTTCAGTAGTGACAAAGTAATGCTATCAATTACCAAGGTTTCTTCATTGTCAAGTCATTCAAAGTCAACAGGCTGTTTCCCTAGGGTACAAGATTTTCTGAATATGTGATTCCCACTTGATTTTATATTATAAAGAAAGGTTTGTGGAAAGTAAATTATTACTGTATTCATTCTATTACACTTTAACAATTACATGTCATCTGCATAGAATTTTAAAATGTATCTTGTTGAAATTTTAGGCAATTAAAATAAGCATCACAAACACTTCACATATAAACAGTACAATCCTAGTAAAACAGGAAACAAAGGTTCAGCTACAGTCATTCAAAATCTTGCCTTTTTTATTTTGTCATGATGGCACAGCTCCTAAAATATTAGCCCTAATACTAATCCATGAAACAGCATTGTATTAATATGGACTGACTATTATGATAAAATATGGAGCATTTGAATTTGTCCGAACAGTTCAGTTCAGCATATTTTTTGCGCAGTCTAGGACAAGAAGAGCAAATGCTAAAATAAAGGGAGTTTTCTCTTTAACTGTTTTTTAAAATTCAAATAAAAGCCTAAAGTAACAGGATTTTTTCTTTCTGTTATTTCCATCTTTCAACTAATTTCCATTCAGAATTTTATCAATGTGCCCAAGATTCTAAGTTATCAGAAACTAGCTAGCATTTCACACAGCATAACACTGTAACACTACTATGGGACCATAATCACAGTGATACATTGTTTCTTACTCAGAAAAACACAGAGGGGTATAGGTATGAAAAACAGACTCGATGGGTAACTCCTCATTATCAAAACTATCACTATCTTTTCACAGGCCAGTTGCATTATTCAGGCTGTTCTGGAGTACACACAGGCTCTTTCTTAACTACTAAACCTTGCATGAAACAAACTGGAAGAAATTAGCTACCTGTCACTTAAAACTGACTGCCTGATTAAATACATAGTGGTACCATAATAATTATAGCTTGTGTGTGCAGGTAGCTAGTTATGTGGGCAACTGGATATGAATGAAAGCAGGATATTCTCTTATAAGATCTTATTATTAAGTACAAATGCAAGCTTCAAAAGATGAAAATAATAAACGTAATGCCATTTATGAAGATCACAACATAATGTATGGGTACAGGAAGAGCATTTGCAATGTTTCTACTTACAGAGAAACAAAAGTTCATTAGTACAGTCAAGAAATAACCAACAAGCTTAATTTGAAAATAAAGAACTACAATCAAAAATAGCAAAGGAGCATTCTCTAAATAAAAGTAGTGATAAAGTAATGGCATCATTTCCATCCCAAATGGGCCTAAACATTCAGTAGCAGCAACTCTGTTCACATCACAGCAAATACAAAAGCATTACTTTAGTAGTTTGAGTATCAATAATCAACATTCAACAGAGCTTTTTCATGCAACTTTACCTTAGATGACTGATGATAAAATGGGTTAGTAGTTTTCTGCCCACAGGGAGCAGAAGTTGAAGAAGGGCTATAGAGAGACTCTGGCTGGGGAACAAGAGTTATGAGACAACTAGTAAATAAACATGCAGCTTACACAGACTCTACAATGAGGAAGTTTAGTTTCTAGTGATGCAAGCAACTTATATTAAAGCTCTGTAGCTTTTGTCTGCAATGTCCATGCAGCTTAGTGAAAGAAAACTTCCGTGTACTTCTAGGTCCTTTCATTAATGTCCACAGAATTTTTTAACAGGTGCTGTATTTCTGCATGCGCTCCTCAGACACGCTGTCAATCTCTAACAGATGGTTTTAGTTAAGACTCCTACTCTGCCCCCCAACAAATTATCTTTCTTGAGGCTTTTCAAAATAGTTTGAGGACGGCGTGCTGGAGGGTATTTCCAAATCCAAATCGATTTCATTCTAAATGGAAATAATACTTAAATCAAATCTTTGTTCCTAAAATAGCTGAGATGGCACTTTCAGGATTAAATATCCCATTCCCAAAAACCACCATCTTGAACATTTGCTTCATCTATTACTATGTATTACATCTCTTTTCACATTTTTTATGCTTACCCTTGGTCTGCTTATAATGCTCTGTACCATAAAGACTACAGGATTGCCTGCCTTCCGTATGGCTTCCACAGCTTGTTCGTGGCTGGCATCTCTGAGGTCAATTCCATCCACCTGTAATTGGAAGGCCTCATCTTAACATTGCAAGAAGCTACAAGAGTCATGAGTCAGTTCTGAGTTTTGGTTAGGAAATTTTGACTAAAACCTAAGCCCAAATCTCTGTTTCTAGTGGACCTTTCTACTGACTTGGTCTGAGGTCCCTCAAACACAGGTTAGATATTTCCAGGAGCACTGACAGAATATTCTCTTATTCCTCTGTTTTAAAAATGTTTTCCAACATTTTTAGTTCAGACTCCATAAGTTTTCCCACAAGCAATGTAACAGACGAGATATGATAATCCAAAGAGAATAGGAGTGTTTACCAAATACTGCTTCCTGCAAGTCCCACCTTAAGAAAAAACTATTACCCAGGACTTTATGAGATTTTAAAACTGAAACTTGTTAGGTGCTGAAGAGTCTTTCACCATGGGGTACCAAGCCAGTACAGCATACTTTTTTCTTTTATCTTTTTTTTTNACGTATGGGTGTGTAAAACAATTTGTCCTGTTATCCAGGTAAGAACAATGTTAAGGTGAGGTTAGCATCAGTAAAGTATTGTCACAATGACCACAATAAAAGCTAGAAGCTAACACAGAAAGGTTATTTGTTAGTGGCAACTCTAGCACACAGATTTATATGATGAGGATTACCTCTACAACTTTTTAATTGTCTAACTCCACCTTAAACTTAATCATCCAATGCAAATAAGAGAGCACAAAAACAATCTGAGAGAAATTCTAAACCTATGAGAAACTGAACAAGAACAATAATACCCTCCAACTTCCCATGTCTGAAAAACTGTATGCACTGCAAGATGGAAGTTTACATATGTCACAACTTGAGCAACTGAAACTGTTCATTCAGAAACAGCCACATTAACACAACATTTTGTTTTCACTCACCCATTCCAGTTTCATCACTGTCAGAGACAATTGCACTTACAAAAATCCAGTTATTCAGGTGAAATGGATGCTTTTACCTTTGTGGCCTTCAAGCAAAATTCCACCTCCCAACTTCTTATACACTGCAAACTGCTCCATCCTGTTACAGAAAGTGCTACCTATACTAAGGTATTATTTCAAGATCCTCAATATTGATCTTGTAGCAAACAGCAAACTGCAGTTTCAGTACCACCAGGTAAGTCAAGCCCAGTCTGAGCCAGAATCACCAACTCCATCACTCTGTTTGTTGTGCTTCCAACTGATAGACAGTCAGCTAGAGGACATCCAGCAGGGTTAAATGGAAGCAGTTCCTATTAGTCTGACACTGGAGATAGGGCAATGTCTGACCCTGATAGTCATGTCAGGAAAGATCTGTTCCCTTTAGTATGTTCATTCTGCAATATATTTCAGTGACAAAGCAGAAGTGGCCGCATGAGCACAGGACTAGCTAAGTAGAAGAGAAATGAAGATAAATACCACCCTGCAATACCACTGGCTATATTATACTCAGGCATGGCAAAAATGTTCTTGATGTCTCAAGTATCAAACACAGACTTCTTCATGTCAGGAGAAAAAAAAATGTGCCTCCCTTTAACTCCTGCACAAGATACACCAGAACTATGTGAATCAATTAAGATTTAAGATGGAAATAACCTTGGCATTCATATGCATGGCTTGCACTGGCTGTTTCTATTGCTACCCAGTGAAAAGGTGCAAAAGGTGAAAAATCTTCTAGTTTCACCAAACTTAAGCTTTTTCCTACACATTCTGGTTTTCAAATAGGCAAGTAAAACTGCTGGCTTTGCAGACCCCTGCTCACACAGTCAGTCATATGTTTCAGGCTGAATATTCAACTTAACAGGCAGCTGTCTGTACACAAACATCAGCAGATGGTACTACAGTCTGTGTGGCTCAAGTGGTATCAGCTGTGGCAATTGCACAGCTGTCAGCCCACCACACATCCATCTCAGTGACTCCTGAGATGCTGGGGGAATTGCAGCGAAAAGCATTCAGATGGTACCTCTACAATCCGATCTCCAGTTTTCAGTGTTCCATTTTTGCCAGCTGGGCTGTCTTCCAGGATGTGTTTGATAAAAATCCCTCTCATCACTTCTCCATTGCTCAGGCGGCTTCCCATCCCTCGTCCTCCAACAATGCTGATGCCCAATGACTTGCTAGGCTCTCTCCAGAGTTCGACCCTTTTGTGATAAGAAAAGGACCAAACTAAATTAAAATCTGTTGTGATTATGACAAAGATGCACACTGAAGACACTTGGATTTGCACAATTATTTTTAAAAATTCTGAAATAACTCCTCCTTGCAAAGTTTTGTCTTTCAGTGGAAGTTATCTACTGGATTGATCAGAAAGTCTGTAATTGAGTCTAGTATCGGTCAGCTTGTTTTGAGTTCTAATAGAAACTTTCAATCTTTCTCTTCAACTTTTTTGACTTGATCCCTGTGAGTCAGCTTGGAATAAGTAGAGATAAATTACTATAACAATCAAGACACTGCGAGACTGCAGGGATTTAGCCCAGTGGCAGTAAAAGTCAATCATTAATCACTCCTGCAGTGCACAACAAATGTAAGTGCAGCAATTCTGTTGTTTTTTACTCTTCTCAAAATATGTATCAGAATTTTTTAATTTCAGATGACATTTTATAATGTGCAACTAGATCTGCACTTACTTTCTGGGCTGGTTCCAGTTACTGAAAGCTGCATTTTGAAGTTCACTTTCTTCTCCCTCCCCCTCTTCACGTTCTGGAAGCTCTGGAAGTTCCCTGATGATAAACACAAACATGCAATTAATTTCTAAAGAATCCACATAATCACTAGATTTTTCTGAAAAATTTCATATATTGAGGCACCCTGACAGTATCAGAATTTGTACAGCAGATTCATGTAAGGAACTTCTTTTTCTGATGTCTTTTAGAATACATATGGTGCTCAGGGATTCCCTGTTCACTTCTTATCTGCAATGAAGTTTCTATCCTCAACACAGAACAACAAAGTGTAATTTGGAACTACAACCAAATCAAAGCTAAAGGTAATTTATTGTTTTCAAAATGGAAGAAACTACAACAGCAGCACTCAACTAACTTACTGCTTTTGGAGATGAATTGCAAAAAAACAATTATTAGTCACTTAGAAATTTTGGACTGTAAATGCAATGAATTTTTGAAACTGAAGGAAAAGACAATTTATTCTTTCCAGTTATGTTCTGGAAAGACCATCAGCACCAAAGTCTTATGTTAGAAACACTTCAGTATTTGCAGCAATCCATAAATCAAATTGCATAGTACTTAAGAGAAATTTAGGATGAGAAAGAATTCAATCTCCTTTTTGGACAGATCAAACAGACTGCAAAATGCTTAAAATTTTGCTAGTCAAAGCAAAAACTGTATTTTTAACAGCTTTTTACTGTAGTGGCTGCTGGTCTGAAGAAAATCATCCATCCTTCATCTCTTCTAAAATAAAACTTATCTTCTCAAAATGTGCAAGGTGTATGGAAAGAGTTACCTTTGAGAGCTATTTGGGAGAAAGCTGTAAGCCTTTTGACTCACCTGACAATATGTGAAGGAAAAGGTTCAAGTGGCACTGTTCCCTCTGTCTGTTGTCCCAGACTGGCCCTGTACTCGTCTAAATTTTCTGCTGGCACATATGTAATACTGCAATAAAATGGGACATGATTAAACTAGCACAGGGAATGCCAGTCCTCCCTTTACTGGGTGTGAGGTATGGATATGAAGAAACCACTCAAGACTAATTTCTTGACTTCAAAGCAACAGTGCTGGTATGCTGGGAATAAGCACTTACACAAATCCTTTGCGACTCTGCAACAAGTACACATCTATAGTCAAATTAGGTAGCTGAAAAGAACATAAGTTTTTGTAATTAAAGCAAATGGTGCTTGAACAGTGACAGGAATGTAACGAGAGACAATCCAGGTTCATTCAAAACATTGATTCCTCATGCAAGGACAAACATTGAAGGATTTGTGAGGTTTGAGGCACCATTACCACCCTTAATGACTGCTAAAAATGCTTCTTAAAGTTGGCCTGTAGGAGGTTTTGTGCTTTTCTGGGTGGTTTTGTATTTATTATAGTTTTCTATGCTTTTACTAAAGAATACCTCATAGGTTTGGACATAAAAATGTGTTACAGCACACCACCTATGCCACAGGGAACAATCCCCTGCTCAACTCCTTCCTCCAGGCCTTCATGCACTTCCAACCAGTTTAGGACAGACAGTCATGTTTCATCAGACAAATGATGTGCAGACTCCACTTGATGTTTGAATGCCAGAAACAGTCCAATAGACTGGGGAGAGTGAAACAAAGAGGGGAAAAAAGACTAAGTCCTAAAGAATGTTTCTTGAAAAGCTTCCAGCTGGGAGGCAAAAGGATACCACAGTATCCTCATGATATAAGCCAGGGCTACTTAGATAGCCCTCCTTTAATGATGCTTTGTGTTCTTAAAAATCTACAGCTTAGCTATCAGACTCAAGTAAACCAAGAAGTAAGACTGATGGAAAAAGGGCAGAAGAAAAGTCTGTCCTACCATATGTCACATTGTTCAAAGAAAAAATAACATATTTCCCCATGGAAGAGACAGGGCTAAAGAAAAAATAAAAGGTCTTGGCCACTTCACAAGGATATGTAAGCTGCTGGGAAGAGACCCTTTCACATCGGAGGCTTTCACATGGAGCCGTCTCCTGTCCATCATTCCTGACTGATGTCCTCTTTGTCACACCCTGACTGCCACTGATCTCCCCTTCTCAGTAGTTTTCTGCTGAATACATCAAGCATCAGAACAAACACAAACAAAGTTTTATATGACTAATGCTATCAGTCTAAAACACTCTACCAAAAATTATTATAAGGGCCACCTTAATTCCTCCATCTGTGTATGTGCCCAAGCACGTTCCCTACCTCCTCTCACATCTACCATATCTAGAAAAGTGAAAAAAGGGTCAGTATGAAGGTGTCTAGAGTGCTGAACAGAAGGAACATCCTAGTTCTTTTAATGGAAATGTCTAAAACTGTATTATCTAAATTCATATAAATCTCCCTGTTCTGCACTGGCCTTTTTTCCAATACGTAAGTGTTACTCCACTTGACAAAACATATTTTCCTTTTGGAGTGCTGAGAAGTTAACATACACTTGGAAACAAACTCTCAGCACTATGTCACTAACCCTTATCTGCCTTTCCTGAAGGCATTCTAGCACTGCAAAATGCTAAAGACATGCAGCAGCTATGCTGTGAAGACCCAGCAGTAAAACAGCAAAAAGCAAGAGCGAAAAGAATTTTGGAGAATAATGACTACTATTTCTCAGCCATCTCCAACTCCAAGTGTGTTGAGCTACAGCGAAGTACTAGTATTATGCTCACAAAACTCTCATGGGTCAAATGCTGATGCAGCAGCTTCACCCAACAAGCCCACAATAATACCTTGCCTCCACAAAATCTGTAAGACCTGTAAGTTACATTTCAATGTAAGAAAATGTAACATTCATTCAGTTATATTCATCACTTATAAAAATAAATAGGAAATAATGTAGTTTTCCCTTGACAGAAAGATACAGTAAAGAAACCAGAACTTCCAGCTAGAAGGCCTGGACAATCTCCTTTATGCTAAACTGAAATTGGAAGCTGTAAGTATGGAAAGGAGAATGGCACAGTCCCACAAAGGAAACAGGTTATCCCAGATTCAGCCTGAATATACACAGCAGAGTTTGACCTCTGATAGTACAGTGTCCAACATATATCAACTCTTGTCTAGTCCTTTTCTGCAAGGAGTACAAGGCAAATAATTATGCAGAGTGCCAAGGTCCAATGACAGCAGTAGTCCTTACCTTATGCAAGAGCACTTGAGATCAGCTGATCTCAAGGGGGAGGCAAACCACATGCACTCCAACTTCTGGGATACCCCATTGTGTTTTGTTATATGATTAAATAACTGACATTGTGCTGAATCATTACAAAGGTATCACTCAAAGGATGCTCTCAAAGAGTTTTAAATGCTCCTTAGAAACGACTATGAAAAGCTGCCTTAGCTTCCCTTTCTGTGTACAGCACTGGAATTACAAAGAAAAGAGGTTTGTTGTATTAAATGCATTTTTATAAAATGCATCCAAAATTAAGCAACTGAATTACCTAACTGACTTCCGCAGATGGAATAAAATTGAGATAATTTCACTGGGAGCTGTTACATTTTAGCTCCTTGGAAAAAAAATACATTAATTGTATTCCAGTGCTTAACTACAATTCTAACAGCCTAGTATAAAGCACTCAAACGAACATTCAGTATGTTTTTAACTGTTCATTCTTATCTATATGTTCATTCTTACCTAGGTTTCTGCAATGCTTCAGTTGTTTCACAAACATAAACCGGAACACTTGCATTTTGCAAAAAAAATAACATACAAAAGAAAAACAAATTACATGGATCAAATACATGAAAAGTTATATTCTGTGTGGAGTTCATCTTTGTATCTGGCTCATGATTTCTAAGTCCAGTTAACTGCAAAGGTTTCCCTAACTGCTCTCATTACCTGTATTACTGATGTGACTGTCCTCCTACTCTCTGTTCTGCATGTTATTATTGAAACGAAAGAGTATTTTCTCTGCTTAGTGCTCATGGGCAGACACCTCACAGTTATCAAATCCATCACTTGCTGGACTGCTGCTGGAGCTCACTTGGAGGTCAAAGTGAGGTCTGAAGACATTCAGCATCATCCTGAACAGCTCAGCCTGTGGCTGGGATGACGAGGGGCACAGAACAAGAAGTGTTTTTGGCTCTTCTGGCCAACTCTGTTGAACTTTGGGCTGTAAAGTGGAAATAAAACCCCACCAAGGCACCAAGTTCATCTACAAAACAGACTGGTAATTGTCTTAATACAGCTACAGGGAAGACAGTAAGAGAAACATGGGTCAGAAAACAGACATGAAGGCAGAGAAAAAAATAAATAAATGTATGCTCCACTTCAGTGTCATATTTCTTCGCTGCAAGAGAAATTAAAGTTCAACAATTTGAAAGGAAAGTATATGCATGGTTTAACCATCTTCCTCTCTTTTGTAGCTGTACAGCTTGAAAGAAAAATGTTCTGGTTTTCTTTCTTAAGAGCTATCACCACTTCTCCTACCCCCAGAAATACGCACTAGCAACTAAAGAAGTGACAGTGGAAACACCAAGAGTTTTACATATGAAAGTATCTTGTAAACACAACATTGCATGCAGTACAAAGGAACATTTATCACATGCTTGACTGAACAGCCACACAAAACCTTGAAACACCAACAAATAAATTACAAAGTATGGAAAATGCTTAGGACAAATTACTGTAATTAACATTTAAGGTTCAATTTGAACCTTTGCATATATGAAGGAAGTAAAATGTAAGTGCCACAGAAAATATGACACTGAGATTAATCCAGATATCAGTACATTGTACTCATGCCAATTCTGGAAGTGAACCTTGTACACATACACGCAACATGCTCTGAGCACATCTTGGGTGGCTGTCATAGATGAAATTTAAATATATTAGCAATAATTTTTTTAGAATACAGGTGTTTTCATTTCATACTTCAGAAAGCATGCTCCAATCTTCAAGTTTAAAGCTACATATAAATATATAATTATACACACAGTTATATCTTTCTTAATTAAAAAAATACATATACACATCCACATGTTCAGCCACACGTGCATGTACACACAAATATACAAGAGAAGAAAGAGAATATGTACCTATATCTGGATATATCCCTGACATTACTATTGATGTCATAAAAGCATGGAATGATTTTACAGACAAGTTGCAACACAGAGCCATAATGAGTTTCTGAATTGCCAATACTCACACATAACACAGGGCCTGATCATCAGCAGGTGCTGGGGAAGATCTAGAACGTGAAGCATACGATGCAGCATCTTTTTACAATGGTGTTAATTAATATCAATGTCTCACGCTGAATGTGAGAGGTATACATGTAGAAGTCTGAGCAGGTTTTTTTTTTCCTTCGTTTTCTTTTTTTGTCCTGTTCACCCTCCACTTCATCTACATCTAACCCAGAAAACATCTGCTCTTTATTATTGTCTACAGCAGTGACTACTACGAGGCATGGAAACTGGAATTGCAATCTCTCTCATTTCTTGATCAGGAATTCATCCCCCCATTCAGTCAGGTGAATTCTAATTCAGCTTTATAATTATCTAACAGATATTACAAGCAGCTGCTGCTGAGCATAAAACACTGGCTTTATTACAGAAATATAAGAGCTTCTGGCAAGGTAGAGTGAGAAGTGAAACACAGTGCATTCAGAAAGGCCACACACCTGGTTTTCTATACACAGAGGGGAAAAAAATTAAATACACAACTCTGAAACTCAGGCTGCTTGTTCTTGAACTATTCAAAATCAAATATCCTTTAACAGAATTAAAGAATGCCTTTACATGGCCAGTAAGAACGGCTTTGTGTTTTCTCTGCAAATACTATTTGCTACTATTTGAAATACAGCTTTGGAAGCAAAATACTTCTGCTTAATCACTTTTTTGGGGCACCCTGCTACCCAAAAAAAAGCTCAATCTAAAAGTTAAGGGGTAAATTTTGCAGTAAGGACTAAAAGGAATGATATCTAGATGGTCATGCCTGAGTGCTAGCATACCCTTGTTTTCCAAGGAAGACACCAAAGAAACTAATCTTAAATCTTTGAAATGATGGCCCTTAAATAAAAAATGCTGCAAGGTGATGCACCATATTAGCTCTGAATTGACAAATATGGGAGAGGAACAGGGGAGGAGTGTGTATCCTTCTCAGCAAACATAAAGAACTATCTTAACATGAAGCTCTTCAACTCCGCATTTCTGATTTGGGGTGTAACCCACATGTTTGTATCATAATATTTTTCTGGGATCCTGTACTGCTCCTTCAAGTTAAAAATTAAACAAAAGTTTGATTATGCTGAATAGTGCTACAGCAAAACTAAGTAGTCACAAAAATACTGTCATTTTTCTTGCAAGACTCCTTCAGAAGCTACTGACAGATTTAGTCTTTCTAATATCAGTATCTTTCAGAAATGGGATGCATTTTTCTCTGGAAAATCTGAATATCTACACCTAAGGCAAGATTTTAGTATTTCCAACATAACTGCAAAAGAATAAGACTACAAAACAAAACTTGTAGTCACACAGCATAAAACAGAGCAGCTATAAAAGCATAAGCACAAATAGTGAAGACAGCTGTAGCTGATTATGAATGACAGCACTAAAAAAAGACTCTTCATAGAAGAATAGTGCTGCAGCATTTGTATCTCTAGGCAGATTCACACACACATGCATGTGCACATACAACCAACTTCAATCATGACAGCTGGGAGTCATAGTTTGGAACCCTACAGTAATAATCAATGTTACACTTTATCAACACTGACTAGCTTATATTCCTGAGAGCACTATCCATAATGTAATTCATTATACGAGCATATCCCTTTATTTAAACAGGCTTACATTAAATCACAATCTTAAACGCATGACAGCTATGGCGCAGGCAAGTAAACCTAGTAGCCATAGTGAAGGTACTTTGTCCACCTGTTCCCAAAACATTAGGTATCTTCCAAGCTAGAATACTCCTGGGCGAGTATGGAATGCCCTGCTGTCCATTCTGAACTCAGTTCTAACCTCAGTTACACCCATAACCACACTGGGACTGGACTGATTCTTTCAAGGCCACCCTCACCAATAAGAAGAGGCTTCTATTACCAACAACTCCATTAATACATTTCCATATCTGACCCAATCAATGTTAGCACAGGCTAAACAGAGAAAACAGTTACTAGGTTTTGAAGCTGTAAACCCAGCACTGGTGTGCCTACAGTTCCACCCACATCTTCAGGAACAGCCTCATTTCCAGACTGTTCTTGTGGGCAAAGTTAATTCCACAACTACAGCACCTAGAAAGAATTGTACTTTAAGGCAGTTAAAATTTTGTAAATTTTGTGAACTTGAAAAAAAGAAACTTTCTCCTCAAGTGGGCTTCTCAAAACTTGTATTAATTATTGGAAATTTGAAACTACTACTACCAAGAGCAGACGGTTATGCGCAAGAGCAACAGCTCATTCATATGTATTAATAAAAAATTGGAAGTGACTACAAAAAACAGTGCTTCTGCTGTTTGTCATAGACATACTGAAATGTTTTGAGCATTAATTTTCTGCATTAACATCATATTTCACACTTTCTCTCTGGGACCCAAAACCAAAACCCATGAGAAAAACTAAATGAAATTACTTGTGCAATGGCCAGGACAGTCCACCTTCAAGAAACACAAACATCTTGAGAAAACTGTAACTCTCCTTAGAGGAGTCATACTATGAATGCAAAATTCTGTCTAATCCTATTCTTTCAATAAAACTAGGCAGGACAGTAATAATGATGATACTTATGACAGTGATTTCTAAGAATATCTGAAGCCTCTCACACAAGTGATCTCATCTTTGAAATCCATGGAAATGTAATCTGAACGTGAATTATCCATCTGATGCTGCAACTCAAAGGTAAATTGATGTGTAATAACAAAATTTTCATTTAAAATATTTGCATAAATAAAAAAAAATTAATTATCAGCTTTTTCCTACCATAATTCACCATCTAGTTTTACCTACTTTATGTCTGGTCCAATGAGTGAATGTCGTCTCAGCATAGCCCGGGCTTGTGCATTGGTTAAGTTAGTGGTTGACTCTTCATTAATGGACAGGATGCAGTCCCCCACACCAATCCGTCCATCACGACTTATTGAGCCTCCATGGATGACACTGCGAACTATCATTCCCAAACCATCTTTATTGGAACTTACTGTCATCCCTATATTAAAAGCACATGAAATAGTTAATGTCTTTAGGCCACAGCTCTGGGTGCCAAGATAAAGAAATGGGGCACAGGGAAAGGAAAAGTCAGTCAGCCAACCTGCCAATATCGCAAAGCCTATAAATGCTGCTCTTACTCTCCTCCTTTGAGACAGCAACTACAAATCACAATCACAGTAACTTTACCTTGTTGTCAGTTCACATACTCAGTTCAATACAAGAAAAATTAAGACAATAGAATATTTAAGCAAAAAATAAGAAATATAATGAATTGCTTAAAAAGCATTTAAAATCCCCACTCTTCTAATGGTTCACATTTCACTTTCGTTTATGACAACTCTTTTTGGAAAGAAGGTGAAATGATTAAACAGGTAATTAATTGGCTGAAAACAAATACACATTTATTTTCAACAGAAAGCATGAATCAGATCCCATTGAGATGCTGGTTGTCTTCCCGCTCTCCTAGGTGGGCCATAGCTTAGATCCAGAAGAGCATTCTGACTTCTGTGAAATGGATACAGACCAATATTTTACTTAAAAAAGTATCCTACCTGTGGCACAGAAGGATACTGCTTCTCAGTATTTATACCCTTTAACTCCACTTTCTTTCCAGTAATGGGAAATAAGACAGATATCCTCTTGGCCCCTCCTCTCCCATAGGGAACCTATAGCGACTGACTTAGAATGGCCTTCATGTGCCATTGTGACTCTGGTTACACACATGAGTTGTCACTGTTATCTTCAGGGCAGTTGGTGCTCATTAAACAGACCCTAGTAACCGTTTCAGGAAAAACTTAGTTCTTCACTAAGGCAGTGGGAAAGGCAGGGCTGGAACCCTTGAAATCCACTCAGTGGACTCATCTTAATACTATTTAATGAAAAATTTTTTATTTTTTCGAAATGTGGTTTGAAATTCTGAACCTAACCTTGCTGTTTGGTTAAGACAGTAACAGACATTACTGCGGGTAGTGTAATAGCACCTTAGGAAAACATCACACATACAACAGACCCCCTTTTCCTTTTTCTATACTGGCATCATCATTACAGACCTGAAAGCCTGATGTCACACTCTGGACACCTACAGTTTCAGATTAAAAATGCAAATCACAGCCAAATGTTAGAGCTCCAGCAGTGGCTGGCATTAAAGAGCTGCTGCAAACTATGGGAGACACCATTTGAAAGGAAAAAAGAAGTGCCAGTTCTTAACTCTCAATTATTTAATCAATGCAGCTACAGCTTTCAACATCATTCATAGTTCTTGATTTAGCTGCTTTTTTAAAAATGAAGGGTAAAAGCAGTGCTGCCATGTGTGTAAATTGGTCACTGTGCCAAGGCTGCTGCCCAGGCCCGAGCACACTCAGACTGGAAGAAAAATGCTACAGTCAAAAGCCAGAAGAAAGCAATATTCACATTCATATTTTGAACATATCAAGGCCAGTCTTATTTTTTATGCATAAAATGTCTGCCAATATAGACCCTGCTGAAGTTTGTATTTTCATGCTGTATTACGCTTGAGATGAAATTTGCTTTGATGCTCACTGCACTTAAAATACTCATACACATTAATGAAAACCTACTCCACTGAATGAATAGTTTATTACAAAGAAAACTTTTTTTTTTCCCCCCACAAAATCCAGATGCTTCAAAATGCATTGTGACCTGCACTTTATACAGCCTGGCAATGAGACCAGTAAAGGTAGTAGCTAACCAAGCCCCTCATACCAACGAAAGATAAAATTTATACCCATATCAGCCTTTTCTACGTATTTTTATTTTTCAGACCCTGATTTTAAATGAGATCCATTTCGAAGGATGGCTGTTTTATGAAGGTGATACATGGCAGACTGAGCATCCAGCTATCAGAAAGCAGTTTATTCCAGGTCAAGATGCCCACTGAAATATAGCATCACAGCTGTAAAAAACTGACACCCACCTATGCACAGCAAGGAAGTCCTGACTCGGGACTGTTTATAAACATCCAATTCTGTGGACAGCCCATTTTAAAGCATTTGCAGAGTTACTGCTAATAACCAGTACCCACACAAAGTCCTGCCCTATCAATCCCAAAGAGTCTTCAAGAGTATGCAGCTGGCTGGAAGAAACAGTACCAGGAACCTAAATCAAACGGAACAAACATACAAGCCACGAACAGGAGGCACACATCACTGCCTTTCAACACAAAACCTTCCTGTTATAGGCTCTGGGAGAGTTCTCTTCTTGTTCTCTCCCTCAAACTGCCCAGGGCCACACCTGAGAGCAGGATAGGACAACAAAAAACATTATCATCTGTTGTGCGTGTTCACTCCAAAATGTGTTTCTAGTCAGTATATTCAGGAAGTTGCAGATTGCAGATATCTAAAAACTTTGAACTTCACTACAAAATGTTACAAAATGGTAACATCATTAAGCCAAAAATACTACCCATTAAATTTATCAATGACATGATTTTTAGAATATTGAGGCACTTTGGATTCAAATGAGTCAAGGAAGCAAGCAGCTTATTTAGTCCCTTTTGACCATCCTCAGGAAGAAAGACCATTTTGTGTTTACAAATATTTGAAAGTCTCATCGGCAGCTCTTGGACCACAGTGTTCTTCTACAGCATTCCTTGCCTATATCTTGGTTTTCCACTATATTAGTACATTGAAAAACATGGGAAAACAAATTCTCAGTGAGACTGCACATTTCACTTTTGTGTTCACAATGACAGCAAATGGATCCAGTGCCATCACAGTCAAACAGGGCAAGAGCAGCAAAGAATGAATGTCCTGTCCCCACTAAATGGAAAATATTTAGTTTTTACTAATAAAACAGGGAACGTACAAGGGAAACCAATAGCTATATGCCTAAAGAGTTTACAAAAAATGTTCACGAACTTACCTAGGCTTGAATTGCCTTTTGCAATAGTGATAGTCTTCTCATACATGTTTTTGACTGAATTTTGGGGTGTGGAATTTCCCTCCAAAGATACTGGGCATCTCTTTTCCATTAAAAGCAATTGATCCTAACATAAGGGAAAATAACACCAGTTCAGATTACCAAGACAAAAATGATTGGTCACACCGATCTCAACTACTTTTGCCTGACACAAAAGCCATGCACATAATTAAGTCAGATGCCTTATACAGACAGAAAAGTCAGTTCATCAAAGATCAAACTAACATCATGATTTCTGTTTTCATTCAGGCAATATACCAAATCTATCATAAAGCACACTCTTAATTTAGGGACGTCAAAATTAGTAGAATGAATTCAAGGGCTTCAGATTCATTCACCACAGGTATCTGACATTTGCCAGTACTAAAGTAACAAATCTTGTAAGAAATTGCACCTCTTTTAGGCATTTCTTAATAAATCACTAAATGCAATAAATAAGAAACACATGTCACAGTGACTGTCATATAAAGGAAAATTTTGTTTGCACATTGCAGTATCACAGATCAGCTTGTGAGCTGAACTGTAACAAGAACACCATGATGCAAGACATTCACATCACCGCCCCTTGGCTTCCTAGGCCTGATTCCGTCTGTGCGCCTCCTGCTTGCACTCATGCCCCTGTGAAGGTTAATAAGGGCTAAGAAAACTCCCCTGTCCTGCCCAGGGGGTACCCAGTAGTACCTAATGATGTGAGGCCTGAGAAGATTTGTGTATACCCCTGTACCACCAGCCTCTGAGAAAATATTGTCTTGATGACAGTAAAATAAATTATGTCCTGTTTTAGAAAGGTCTATATCCCAAAGTTTTGATGTGAGCTATCATATCCGAAGGTCATTAATAATCAAAGAAATATACACGGCTATTGGCCTGTGACAATTTCTGCAGGAAATTCTTTGGTCTAATTTCAGGCTTTCTGTATGTTTTTAAAATTAATATAAAAAAAAAAAGCCAAGTAACTTTACTTTTTCAGTGGGATCAAGCTGCGTGGTAGTAGCAAGGCTTGTATTTAGTACAATTTCTGATGCTGTCTGAGATCCAGTCCATGTTGCTGTATTTTCATTTTCATTTTGGTTGGTATCTGAAACCTCCAGTGTCAAAAGATCTATTTTAGTAAAATCACTTGTGGTTTCCAGGCTACCGTCCACTACAGACTTTTCATCTCTCAGTCTCTGATTCAAATTCATGTTGTACAGATTCTTCTCAGATACACGGAAATCAGCTGCAGCATTTGGGCATTCCTCTCCAACAGACTGTTCAACACAGGAGACAATGAACAATCACCATTCATTTGTAGTGTAATTCAAAACCACATTTCATGCTAAAACCTTAAACAAAAACTAATCTCGTAGAATTTAAACATATTGCTGTGAGATCAGCAAGACCAACCTCATCTGCAGTTCCCTACAGGCATTTATTCTACTAAAAAGTGAACTTGATTTCTTAGACCATTTCTTCTACTTTATAACACCAGAAATCAGTAAAATATGTTACTAACTCTAGCTTGAATAACTCCAGTAACTTTTTAAAATTCAAGCATACAGTTGTTTTTCTCAGGTGAAAGAACTTTGCAAGACCAATGTCTTTACTTTCAGCACACTTAGCAAGCAAAGAGGAATTTCAAGCAGCTCAGACAATAAGAATGCAATGTTATCATCCATTTAACTGAGTAGAAATACATTAAGACTTCTCTTCCTCAGAAAGAGTGACAAGTAAAAACTTGGTCAAACCTCAGCAAAAGGTGAATATGGGGGATTTGAAATGTGACAACAATGAATACAATAATGCAATTATAGAAGCTTACTAGTTAATAATTATTGCAAATCTACCAATTATGGCTGCAGTACTAGGACTAAGTTCCCTACACATTTGTTTAGACTTCCAGGATTCTGAGGCCCTGCCTTTGAAATGTTTCAAGGGATTTCAATAATCACAACATTCTGGGGGAAAAAAAACCCTTCAAATATTCTCTAGCTGACCTTTCAAAGTTATTTTAAAAATAGGTAGGCCATTAGATTTTAAAAAGATATATCAAGGACTCAGAAGTTAGACTTAGAGGGTTGGTATCAATATTAGAGATTTTTTTCTGAAATGCAATAGAAGAGCTCAAAATCAACTACCTCTATCTGTCTTAGTTGTTATCCACTGGTCCTATTAATTGTTCTATTACTTCTCCAAAAAGCTGGGGAGACATGCTTCCCAGGATTTGGGAATATTTTGCAACATGTTGTCTCAAGAGCCCTAGAATTTATTTTTGTCACCTTTCATGAAGTGCATACATGCTTGTTCTGTCCCCAGACAAGAATTAAAAAAGGCTTACCAGTAAATAAGTGGTTTAAGTAATAGCTGAGAAGATAATTGAGCAGAGCCTAAATACAACTAATCTGCATGATATAATCAATGACATAATTTCCTACCTTTCTGAGAACAGAACACAATACTATAATCTATTTAAATTATTTTATAAGTTTCAAATACAGCTGGGACATCTACTTTTAAGTCTGTTTCATATCCAATTCCAAATTACTGAAAACAAGCAACAAATCAACATTTATTTCGTATGCCATATATTAGGAGTTGCATCATATACTCGTTTTTATTTTTGTTTCACTTAAAGAAAAGCCGATGATGCAATTTTTTAGGACAAACACAATTTCAGGAATTCTTAACAACAGTAACATGTGGCCCCACTAGAGCATCTGCATTATTTTAGGTATGTTTTTCAACACTTATTTTAAATGTGACACCAAAGTGACACTCAAAACCTGCCAACTGCCCTGCAGCCAGAAATAACTGAAATATCTTTGCATTTCTTACAGCATCAAATAGTGCTGTTTTAATTTTTACTGCATTTCACTTGCTTCAAAAGTCTTCACTAATGAACAGATTTTCCCACTATGTTTGTTTTTTGAATCATGAACAGGTTACTTGATGAGGACTTAATACTCACTTCATACTAGTGTACAGAGATGAACACTGAAAAGTCAGGACCATGGTATTTCAAAAGAATATGTAAACCAAAGCTATCTTTAAGTCAATGGTGAAAATAACTAAAGACTTTCTAGAGCCTCAATGTGATATATAATGTAAATCCAGTCTCTATCTCACAAAATGCTCCTAAGCATGTAAAAAGCATAATCCATTTAAGTAATGATTACAGAGTTAAACAATGCAAGCTGTCCCGCTGGCACAGCAGAGATGTGCTCTTCTGTGGATTAGAAGAAACCATTAGAAGATGAATCTTGCTTTCTAACCAGCACCTCATAAGGACTAAACATATTGAAGAAAGGTTAACGGGAGTTACTGCAGCTCAGGTGTGGCAGAAAAAGCAGCAGCTACTCTATTCAAGACCACAGACTGCAAACCCAGTGGTTTTCAATGAAGACTGCTAGGAGAATGGAATTGGAATGCTCTAGGTTAGTGATATTAAAATCTAAAGATTTAAGAGAAAAAAAGAACATTAAAAACCACGGAAAGAAAGATAATCAGGTCATTATGGGTATGTGACAAAGAACGAAAAAAGCTATTGATCTTCTTAATACTCTTAAATAAATCTTCATTTATTGCTTTACATAAAAATTATCAGCAGAGTTTTGACATATGCGGATTTACTTTTCATTACAGCATCATTATAAAAATTCATTCCAAACCACAGAAACATACTAATTATGAAGCATAAAAGCAAAAATCAGGATGAAAATTTACTCTTGCTTTTCATACTAAAATATAGAGCAACAGAGTAATTTCATGTTACCACTCTTTACTGCGCTTTGAATAACAATTATATTTTTCTAGCAGACTCCTCACCACACCTTTAATACTATAAATATCTCACCATACTCTGGCTAAATCATGCTTTATCTAGCAAAAATCCAAGATTTTGCCTTCTATCTGCCTCACTCTTCAACAAAGACATCTACAAGACATCAGCACTACTCTAAACAAAATTTTACCCTGGTAGCAAATAGGGCATTTTGAACCAGGATGACACAAAACATTTCCGTCTGATAATACAGCCTGCTCACACTCAAAATCAAAGTTTGCCATCAATAAAACCATGCTCAATTTTACCTTGGGAGTTGATATTGGAAGAGAGAAGCTTTCGTTCGCCTCACCGCTACAGGCACTGTCATGCAGAGCTGTCACTGACTCCTGGAAGACGTCTCTCTCCAGAGAATACTGTGATTCAAAGGTGGACTCATCCGCTAGATCTGCCTCACCAGAGTCCACCTAACAACAAAAGCAATTCAATCAGCCAGGCTGTTGCCATCACACCACATAAGCCCCAAACACATGCACACCAGCCATTACACACTGATACTTTTCTTCTCTTTTTCATTCCATGTTTTAGATTGAAATTACATTTGCAAAGCACAATAGGAAAATTTTCTGCTTCCAGTAAATCCGTGTTACTACTTCTTCAAAGGTTGCAAAGAATATCTGAAGCAATCCAAGAGTCTGAACCAGAATAAGTTGTGGGGCTGAGGCATGCTCATGCCTATTAATAAGTACAAAGTGTTGGGCAAATTCTGCTGTACTTCTCGGTGTCTTCTTTTTAGGGCTTTTAAATTTTTTTTTACAAAAATTAGCACAGAAAAAATACTGAGCTTCCCTTGGTGCCACATGCCAGGAATGTTCTCTTGACTCAACTTCTTAGGATCAGTTACTTTTATACCCTTTTAAAAACAATCTGGAAACTACAGTGCTTTACAGTGCATTTGTGTGAAAAATTCATTACGTGATTTTTTTAACAGATTTTAAATTATTTTGCTTTTGACAACAAAATTACTATAGGCATTCCTATATTTCTATTACTCTTACATGAGAAATAAAATTTTTAAGAGTTTCAGACATTGACACGGGTAGTATTTTTGCCTTATTTTTAAATGAAACAGAGTTTTTTTCAAAGACTCATTCTTTTAAATACCAGACTAAAATTAAGCCCTAAAACCCCTAATTTATGGTGCTTCATAACTCTTTGATTATTATTTCATCTTGAGCAGAGCTCAAGAACATATTGCAGGCTAACAAAATGATCACTGGGTTAAGAGCCATGCCTGTATCAGAAACTTGTATGAAGCAGATGAATGCATCCCATCTACAGAGATGGGATCTAACTTGTTTTTCAGCCCCTGTGGTTATTCATATTATGAATCCATTATAGCAGCAGCAACAGTCTGCAATAATTCAACACACTGATTCCTTTTCAGAGTAAAAATAATTATATTTTTTATTATTTCAAGCCTACAGACTTAACTGCTAATCCAAACCACTTCTTTGCTATAACTTACTCTCAGCTCATCTTCTTGAAAATGCATATTCGTTTTAGCAAAGCTATGCCCTAAAAAAGTACTGTGAAAATTCAGGACATATCTGTAAAATCTGAGTACCAATCTGTCTATGAAAAACGGTATCTCATATGTGCACTCTCAAAACATATCTTCAGCTGGGTGACTGCACATTTAGTTTCCCATTTTGCACATTTAATTAGACAACTGACAAACTTGACTGACAATTTTATTATGTCATGTATTTTCATTGGTTTTTTTCACAAGGTTTTTTTGATTGGAACCACAGATGGAAGTCAAATTTTTTAGATAGTTTTAATCTGATCATTTCAGCACATCTTCAATTAAAGGTTATTTAGAATATAAAACTCATGCTTCTTCTAAATGAATGGAACAAGAAAAATGCTGTTACCTAACTCTTAAAGGTAACAAACTGAAGAATTAAAAACATGCAGTCTTGTTTAAAGGCAAGCTATTAAGTCAGCCTGTCAACTGCAAATGTGAAAAACCAGCAAACCTGCTGGAAGCAGTAATGCAGAGATTTTCACCTTGACAGGATCCATTTCAGGTTTTTGTTCAATTTTGCCTTTTTCTCTAATGAACTAAGTTCTTGTGTTTAAAAGCTGCTTCCCTGCTCAAGTCCCCAGAAAATGAGGGCCTAATAATTTCAACATCAGACCCAGAACAGAGCAAACAACCATGAGAATACACACTTGGAATACATACATATACATGTGTATTCTGGGTTGTTGTTTCGGTTTTTATTTTTTTATTTTGTGGGACGAAGGGTTGGGGGATTTTTTTCTGTTTTGCAATGCCCTAGTTCCTATGTCTTTTTAATCTGAATTCTTATTGGTAACTTCTGGGCTATGTAAGGCACTGAATGCTCAGGTAAGCCGCATTGTTTGTACAAGTGAACACCTTTTGACCTTGTAAATCCCATAATCACTGACTGATGTTGAAGGCTGAAGAATATTATTAGGAGGAACTATTTGCAGCTTTTGAAGATAGAGTGTTCCTTGTAAGGCTGGATTACATGCAAAAAGGGAATATCAAAAACTTTCCATAGTAGAAAAGTGATGTATTATGATACATAGAAAAATAAGCACAATAACATTTCTCTAAAAAGGTGAGATTTCCAAAGGGCTGCTCAGTGCATGCAAGGACAAGTGGATAGCCATGCACTTTTGAAAACATTAGCAAAATACTTTTTTTCTCCTCAGCAATGAACACATCATAGACCAGATTCACAGCTCATGCAAAAAGCCCAAGCCTCTAGACAACAGTTTCTACAAAGTCAGAATCCATCCCACCTACGGTGGATGAGTAATGTGGAGACAGTGAACACTAAAAAATAACCATGGACAGTGACAAGGAAACTCCTTTCACTGCAAAATGCAAGGACTGAAGAAATCTGTGGTAAGTTGGGCCACTAACCAGAGCCAGCTCAGCATGGAAGAGGGCTGCATCAGCTGGCCCCTCCTCCTCAAGTGATTGGGCAGAGTAGAAAAAGCAATCTTCCTTAGCAGAGACATAGCCCTCCTCAGGTGAAAGCTGTAGAAAGAACGAAGCTCTGAGTCGGATGAGTGGCCTGGACACAGCAGGTGCAGAGTGCATTCTGCGAAAGGGGCAGGGGGCTGTTTAGAAAGGCAAATGGAATCCAAATGCAGCAAAGAGATCATTTAAATCATAGGCACAGTATTCAGTGGGTAAAGAGACAATTTTTCTTTTCAAATTTACCTGAATTGATTCAGCTTCACACCTCATTCTGAAACCGCAAGTAATGAAAAAGGCCTGTACAGGTATACCACAGAGCCCACAGCTTAGTCTAGGCTCATTTTCAGTTTCTGGTCTTAATAAAGATATGCTAAAACTGCCGTCATAGCTGCCAGCAGAGAAGGAGCCTAACAGCAGAGGTCTTTATAATCTTGCCAGCCACAGAGCAATCTTGCTTGCAGGCAGGAAGACTTCATCTACTCTCTGTGTTTTACGATTGTATCTGTCAGCCTCTAGAGGACAAAATGTAATTCTGACTATAAACCAATAGCTTTTTCCAATATAATTTGATAGTAGGTGCATTTGTCCAGTACTGCAAAAGAAGCAGGGATTATTTGCAATGTTTAATTACTTGGCAAGCATAATACATGAAATATTGAAGTGCAAATGCCATATGTTTACAACTTTTGGGAAACAAAACCCCCATGCATTTTCTCCTATAGAGTGGCATCTTTTAGAGCATGAAATTTTGACTGCAATTAATATAGAGTCTCCAATAAAAGAAGAATTAATCTAGCGGAGCAAGTTAAAATGTACACTTTTACTATGAAAAGCAAAGTTTCTGGGAACTTAAACAACAGACATTCCCTCCCACTCTCTCCACAAAGATCTACTAAGAATGAAAATTTGGTATCTACATCCACCAGGGTTACAAGATTATCAATTCATTAAAAAAAAAAAATGAACCCCTAAAACTGTGCTTGGGCTTACTAATATAGAGAAAGTTATCTTTCTTGTATATATGAACTAGTGCCATTCTACTGATTTGAACTTAACCCATCAGGGATGCTCGTTCACTAGCACTCTTACTCCTACACTATCTCAGTGACCATAGGTCTCCTTTAACCTCCTTTTTCGAATTGCTCCAGACTACCTTACAAAAACAAGCCTGAAATAATCAGTTAGATGTATACAAACTGAAGACAACATAATATAAACAAAGTGTGCTGTTTAAATACAAAGATTGCACAGATACTTGTGAGGGACTGGAATGTTAATGGTCAATGCATCAAACATTTGCTGAAGCAGCAGGTGCTTTGCTGACCAGGCACAAAGTAACCACCCAGCTGCAGAGGGGGTGCACACCCACCACTAGAGGCTACAAGCTGGGTTTTGAGCCAGATAAGGGAAGAGGCTGGTAAAAAGCAAATCCTGCAAGGTGCAATAGTGCTTTTTATCATGTCCACGTCCTTACACAAGTGTGTAAGGCTCAGGTGTGAAAACTTCCCTCTAGAGACCTACCAGGACACTCACATGAAGCCTGAAGGTATTCATGCCTCCTCATGGACTATAATTGGCTCATCTATGTTAACCTGAGGGGAAGCTGTAACATCTTAGGTGTCATAAACCATCAAACACAGAAATGCCTCGTAACCTATGGTGTTACATGAAACAGTGTAAAACTCTCCACCACACGGGAGGTACTTGGGCATTCTCATCTATCCTGAGCGTGTATTAACTCACTGAACTTTGTGCTTCACAGGTTTCCCCCAACCCCAGTGGATCAAGACTGCGACCAGCACTTTGAAGGGGCACTCCAATTGCAACAATCAAGTCTCGTCACTGGATCCATGGGTGGTGACTACATACCTTTCTACCCTTATCCTTTCTTACTCTTTCTTTTCCCATATACATTTTCTGAAGTGTTATTTTTTTGCTTTCATATGGTTGCATTTCTAACCAAAATGCCTACATTTTAAAATTTACCAAGTATTATTCTACCTTAATGTTCTGAAGCTTGCAAGTAAAAATTTGTTATTGAACCTCTTGAAAGTTTTCTTGTTTCTCCCACACACCATACAGAATAAATCAAACAACCTCGCCGAGCAGAATAACAGCTGTAACAATACTACACCTTGCAAAGCAAAGGAATTGGTAAATTCCACACAAATCAAATAAGAACAACTTTATGTCACCATCTCACACATGCAGAGAACCATGTAAAGTGTACAGTGTACAATATTATGCCTGGCAATTTTCAGCCCTGAAAGACTCTGTTGGTTGCAAGGTGCTTTTCTGTTTTCCCATCTGCAAGACAGGTGTGCTAGGTCCTGCGATCACTACACCAGCCACATACTACCCAGGCTACTCCTACATGTAAGGCAATAGCTGGGCCACCCAGCTGTACAGCAAAACACACAAAATATTTGGAGAAGTCAGGATCAGCATGTACCAGCTTCAATTATATGGAAAGTACACACTGAATTCCCAAATCCTTACAGGCAACGGTTTGGCAACTCCTATTTTAACTGTTCCTGTTGGGGCTCCTTTCAGTGCTTGCACCGCTTCCTCCAGGCTGCCATTTTCCAAGTTGATATCATTGACAAACATAAGCCGATCTCCAGGAAGAAGTCTGCCATCTTGCTCAGCCACACCCCCAGGAACTAATGAGCGAATCACAATTACAGTGTTTGCAGGATCAACAGGATCCTAATTAAATAAAGGGAAGAAAAAGATTAAATTTCTTTTACTCTTTTATATCTTGAGAGGAGAATTTTTATTCATGAGATTTATTAACTAGAGTTGCATTATTAAGCAGTGTTGGTCTCCTATAGATGAATCTTCAGTAGGAGCAAACCATCCTGTCCGTACTGTCCATACATTTAGACCTCCACTTATTTTTAATTCTTAAATATGAAATTTATTACTCCTTGCTAGGTGATGTTCCATCATGTATCTCCAATATAAAATGCTACTAAACTGCACAATGTTGTCCACGCACATCAGAAATTCACAGACTTCCCACTGCAACAACAGCGTTGAAAACTCTATCCTCGCTTACACTCAGAGGTTTGAGGACACAGATGGGCAGCGTAGACTGGGGCAAACAACATATGCACTCTAGTGGAACAAATTACTTATTTTCAATAACTGTCTTACACTTCATGATCTTGCTCAACTGAGAAAGCAGTTTTCAGGAGCCAAGGTCTTGTGCACGCCTAATTAAATACTTACATGAGACAGGAATATACCAATATAAGACTAATCAACAAGACAAAACAAAGTAATGTTTGCTTTTAAGAAAGAAAACTGCTTTTAAGTGACCATCCTCCAATATACTGATTTCTATTAAAAAAGCTAGCATCAAATACTAGTTACAGGAATATATAATTCTGCTATAACAACTATCACACATGCAAAATATTTGTGTGATTCTTGCAGAACAACATTCACAAGGAACATCATGTTAATACTTCCAACATGCAGTTCACTTGAGTGCATGAAAATAAAAAAACTCCAAGAAATGTAACCATGTAACAACTTTACTGATAGCAAAAGTAGAGAAAAGTAAACATCTACAAACCAGCATGCAGCTGTAACAAGTTTCCATGTCAAGATGTACATCTGAAAGGACAGACACCATCAAAGCAACATGAAAAAGCCACAGGAATAGGGAGACTGCTGAAAGCTGGTGTGAGAGAGAAGTGTTGATGGAGGGAGGGAGAGAGGGATGGAGGGAGTGAAGGAAGAACATCAAGAAGACCCTTAACACTTGATGACAGTAAAAAGAATGCCATGGAGCAATAAAACAATTCCCAAGTCAAAATATAACTAGCAGTGTTGCTGAGCATTGACATCCTCCTCACTATTTTAACAACAAATACTTACATTGTCACTTTAGATGGCACTGCATGACACATTTTTTGGGGAAAAAAAAGAAGCCTCTCTAGTCTATGTGATTGTCTTCCTTAGGGTTAGAAATTATGTAGACCTATCTACAAGCCTGCCATTGTAACAAACATAAGAAATGTATTAGTATGAACATAATTCTCCTCAAGTTTAGTCACCGTTCATTGAAAACAAATTAAGAATTTGATGGAAACAGCAAAATACAAATATAAATCTCCCTGTAAGTTTATTATTCTCAGTCTTATAAGAAAGTAAAACTTCGGTGACCAAGTGAAATTTTTTTACTGCATATCAAAGGAAAGAACATATGACAGTACCCAAATATTATAACATCAAAAAAAGCTAAGTACCAGAAAGCTGACTGAAGCTGGAAGACTAACTCATATTTGAAAAATATGTTAACCAACTTAGGGCACTTCCCACAAGCTTCTAGTACTATTATCCATAAATAAAATTCAGCCACTAACCACATATGCACCCACCATTTTTGTTAATGCTCAGAAGAAGCTGAAGTGAAAATATCTTCTACTGAGCGTTGACATGGACTTCAAACACTCAGGCTCATCTGTGATATCTCACTGCAGAGCATCATGAGCAACACTTTAAAGAGCAGTCAGTGCTTCATACAAGACACTTGACTACACTTTTATCCTTCACATTATTACATTACACTGCTCTTTACCTTATCAGTGTGCAAATGCAAAATCTAAGCCATAGCTTAATTGTAAGGACTGCCCTGGGGCCATAATTTCTACCTGGAAGTTATCTCCAGATGTAAATGCATTTCTATGGACAAGATCCAGCAGAAACCTGGAAAGAGACCTGACCCCCATAGCACCACAAAACAGCTCAGCAAAAGCCTACACTGACCTCAGGGAGAAATTACTTGACATTCAATTAAAAATTATCCACTGGAAAACTGGGAACAGGAGTAATATTTGTTCTGGCATTCTAACAAAGTGAAAGCAAGAGACAGGCACTGAGCTGTTCATTGGGACACACCAAGAAACATAGTTTAGATATCCAGGAATTGTGAAGTCAAACACAATATGAATGGGGATGTTTAAGCATGTCCCCGACAGACAGCAGCTAAGCAAGGGATTTCAGAATTACAGTTCTGGATTTTAGTAAATCCTGCTTTAAGCATTTAAGTCCTTTATTGGATCTTGTCCTAAACACCTCACTGCAGGTGCAAAATACATGGCTAAATGCCTAAATATTCTGGCTACATCATTCATTGTCCTTGGGTCACTAGAAGACAGCTTTCTGAAAACCCTAGCATATAATGGATTATCTGTTTTTCTGAACTAGTATTACCATCATCATTAGAAACTGCAGTCTTAATACAATGAGAGGAATATGTAATGTAATTACTGGAATGCCTACCAGCTGTGATTAGTTCTACTCTGTTGCTCAGTTTCAATTAATGTTTACCCTTAAAATATATAGAACATACTGCAAGATCCAAACAATATGAAGTATTTTGTCCTCCATCCAAAGAAGTGCAGAAATTACCTGATAGTCCAATATGCTAAATCCAAGCCCCATACTCCCTTTCTCCAGCTCAATGTGCTGTACTTCTGTTTCCCACATTGCCAGAGATGAGCTTTGCACCTCTTCCATACTCTGACCCTCATCAGCTGTTTCCAAAGTTGTTCCCTCTGTGTCTGAGGAACCAACGAATCCAAGTTCTACATGACCCTGAGAAAAACAGTAAACGTTCACCAAAAAAATGTAAACAGTTGAGAATCTTTAGAGACAAAACCCTGCTTATTGAAAACAAGATAAAACCTAAGTGATATGTCTAAACACAGAAAAAGTGCAAGCACTCAGGAGATTTAATGAACACTGATAAACCTAGCACAAAATTCAAATATTTATATTTACAACCAAGCTGCAAGTATATTGAACTACTCACTAGAAAAATATTTACAAAACGGAATTTCCATCAAATGAAAATCTTCAAAAAACTTTATTAGTATATGCATTCAATATATGGGAAATATATGTTATTAAATAGTATGTCTAAAATATGCCTTCATTAAATGTAATCATACTGACAGCAGCCAGAATATTTAATAGAAGTAAAAATAAATAAATACGTACATACACAGACTGTTCTTCACTTGGTTTCATAGAGAAGTTTAGAAACTATAAGCTGAATTTGGTGCCTTGCTCAGAACTCAGAGTTAACTGTTTCTCTTTTCATACAAATGCTTTGTATACTACACCCTAGGCCATTCCTACATGTTTAGTTCACCAGGCTGCCCA
>VXBC01007990.1:189190-207634 GCA_013399945.1 Ploceus nigricollis
AACAATAGCTTCCTCTTTTTCCCTATTTAAAAACCCCAGGGAAATGTCATTTGTAGTTTCTGTAAATTAAGGACAGTTCATACGATGCCTGTTCCAACATCACATAAATTGTGGCAAGTAATTTTACATCTGCAATGATGCTCAGAATATGAAGAGAGAAACATGTAAACATGTCCTTGTACCACAAAAATAACAGCAGTAACACAACTGAACTGCAGTGTCACATATACACTTAGTATAATAAAATATTCAGCAATAATATTACCTATGTGCCACACTTCCCTCCTGGATTTCTTGCACAAATATTCCTAGTTCTCCCCTGTTTTCACTCTTGAGTCCCACAACACTGAAGCCCAGACCACCACTTAGAGGTTTAATAAGGTCAATTGTCTCAACAAGACGACCCTGGTCAGGAGAAGTTAAAAAAAAGAGTACAAATGTTAAAAGGTTAAAAATGAACAAAGGTTAGAAATGTTGAAAAGCAACAATAAACGTGGCAAACAACTTGGAAATTAATTTCTAATAACAACTATAGCTGGGCAAGACTATACAAGCTAATAACTGAAACATAGTTGTTCACTTCCAATTTCTTGCTATCATACAGAAAATATTTGAGAAATAAATATTATTACAGCCCACAAGAGAAAATCAGAAAACAAAAGATAAATATACAGAGTTTTGGTTTAGTAGTGACTGAATAGTATATATATATCTATTTTAGAGGGTACAGGACAACTTTCAAGCAAAACCAAAAAAAGAAGATGAATTTCGATTAAGATGAAAAAAACTGGGACTATGCAAAAAGGCTCTCCTGAACATCACTAGACTTCTCCTATCCTGCTCTATTATAGATTAAATAGATAAATCCTAGAATATATGCCTGGGCTTTCCCAGCTCCAGCCACTGAAGGGACTCGTGCACCATTTCTGCCTACTACAGAAAAGTAGTAAGATTAGAGAACAATGCACAGCAAGGTCAAAATTTTCCATTCCATTTCCAAGAAAGTCACAGACCTAGATTTCGTTACTTGTGCATACAAGAGCATGCTCTGATGAAGGATCTTCCTCATGCATTCTACAATGAGCATGAAAAATTAATGGCATGCTGATACACACACTGGTCAGCTAAGGACAGTACCTCATGAGTGACTATGTCAGGGTTAGTTTTTCAACTGCTTTCTCATTTACTAATTGTTTCTCAAACTGAAAGGTTACNATGTATGGAAGGTGTAATATTTACCTGTAAAAGATTAAAGGCAACACGGATTTATAGACACAGCAGAAACCTTCTCCTTAGGTAAGAACATTATCATATGCCAACTGATCATCAGAAGTACTTGAAATTCCAATTTGCAATTTTAAGCAGACATTTTAAGGAGAAAAATTACCTTCAGTATTTATACCCAATGTAAAGTTGCAAACTACAAGCATAAAACACAAAAGAAATTTACCAAAACAACCTAAAATTATTTTCCATACTCTGGCTAAAATTCATTTGTTCCCATCACTATAGCATCTTGAAGTACTCCATCACTATGCTAGAGGTAAACAAGAACAAATTTTTTCTACAGCATCAGTATTTAAGAAAAAAAAACAACAAAAAGCAAACAAACAACCAAAACAAAGAATGTTATCAGTTATTTTACAATTTTAAAAAAAATTATACACATATTGATGAAAAAATAAGTAAATCTCACAGCTACATAGAGAACAAATCTCACCGGTCAGGGTTTCTGCATCATTATGTACTACAGCTACCAGTGTGACTATCTGCATGAGCTAGGATTAAATATGAGATTACTGAACAAGTCTAAAACCAGCAGGCTGATCTGAAAGTCACAATCATACATTTACACAGACATTACAATCCACTTTTCTCAAAACAGAAAAGAAAGAAAATCCTCTGTTTTGCACAGCCACAGTAAATCACCTCCTTTCAAGCAGATCTATGCCAACCAACCTAATGAATGGCTGCTGGTGATACAAAGCTCAGGTGAAGCAGAAACCCTCATTTGTCTTCTGTCCCACTTGCCTGTTGACTGTCAATTGGTACTGCTTTACTCCAGATAAATTTGCTTCCTACTTGCTTGGCACACTTACTATTATATTGCAACTTTGAACACTTTTCATAGTTTTACAGTGCACACTTTCTAGCATTCTGCATCACAATACAGAAACCTAAGGTTCCCCTTCCTTAAAGTCATATTTTATACTTCAAGTATCAATAAAAATTTCAAAACAGTAGATATATTCTAAAACGTCTACTGCACCAGTCTAATTGTTCAAGCATGTTACATGTATTGGGTTTATCATATCAGTCCTCCAGTCCAGTTATTAAAAGGTCAATATTGTTCTCCATCATATAATTCCATCTCATCCGAGTGTTTTAGGAAAACGCAATAAAACAAATGTAATTTGCTGAACAACTTATGTGGCTGGGAAGGCCCTCAAGTTAAAGAAAAAATACCACAAGGCAGCATTAGAAAGAAAAGTTCTCAACAGAATTTCTAAGCTTGCTCTGACATAAAAAACAATAAAGAAGAACATTTGGATGTTTGGAACTCAGTGATTTTTAAATCCCACTGATTATGTTCTTTATCCATACTTGTGAGGAATCATTTGGGTTATGTTTCAAACAAATTGTAACACCTAAAATGTGCACATATGCGCTTTCTTTAACCACATACATTCGTGTTGGCAAGCTTGTAAGGCACAGGTAGGCAAGCCTTGTTTCACAGTTCATTAAATGTAACAAAACCCAGACACATAATCAAATTCTACCCTTTTGAGAATATACGACTTCCCCCTACATTATATGAATGGATTTGAAACTAGTAAAGTCTATGATGTACTTGGGTTTCTTACCTGCATAAGGTCATATAATAAGTTAATTCACTTCCACCTTCACAATATTGTCCATTTCAATGTATAAAACTGTATAACTGAACTTGGTCAAATATGTGCTTTATTTCTTATTCTCCTCCACCTTCAAATCTTCTTATAGAGCCTGTTGCTATGATTCTTCCCACAAAAAATGGTCATTGGTGAAATCATTAATCCTAGGAGTATCTAACATTATTACAATTAACCATTCTTAACTGGTTCTACTAAAAATATTTTTACATTTCTACAGCAATATGAAGCAGCCTAAGAGTATATGAGAAACACACCTGAACTACCTTTCACGTGCACCTAAAGGCCATAGTATACGGGTCTGATATCACAAATGCTAGTAAGTCATGGATTCAAGATCACTTTCTAAATTGCAATGGTCATTGCAGAAAATAGCACTGAGTTACCCTTTCTGCTGAAAGTTACCCTCCTCAGAGCACTCCTGGTCAAAGCAGTCCCTAGAGAACTAATCACCTCCTCTGGCAAAGCCAGCAAAGTTAGCATAAACAAAGAACAGAAGAGTACGAGTAAAAGCTACCAATTTTATCCAACGTCAATCAGTGAGAGCTCACTGAAGTACTTTGGTTCAGCTTTTGGAGTGGTAACTTCAAACCAAGTGAGCCAGGCTCAGCAGCTGAGCATTGTAATGACTTCAATCAGTATGATTATACCTAGAGAAAAACACATTAAATGTCCGCAATTTAATTTAGCACAATTCTAACCACATTATTCTGTCCTGCGGGCCTTTTACTGCAGTAGGAGCCTCTGGATGTTTCTCATTTCAGGGTTGCAGAAGTGGAAAGCCATTGGTATTACTGATAGTCTTATGAGACCCAACTGTGTGTGAATTCCCCACTTTGAGTAGACTGTGTAGTCATTTTCTAAGACAAAAGAAGGAAAATTCTGTAATAATGCTAAAAGCAAAATTTGAAATATACAGAAAGCTAGAACACCTTTTACTCTACAAAGAACTAGCCATGCCGGCAAAAAATGAGACAAACAGAATTTTGTGTCACAGAAACTGACTGTAGCTGAGAGCCCACTGCCTTGAATTTATTCCATGTCACCACACAGTGTTTCAGACTGCTAACGCAGAGACAATCTCAGTTTGTGAAACCTCTCTCTGCATAAAAAGCCTATGTTTTTCATGTATCTAGAGTACTTCTTTACACACAAATGTGCAGGGAGCAAGTTGCACTAGAAAAATCATGCACAAAAATCTACCTCAAGCCACAGTAAACAAAATTATGGCAGTTTTACAATAGTATGGATGTTATAAATGGTGTTTGCATTATGAGACTGTTTTTCTCTAGTATACAATAAAAGACTCTCTGTATCCATAACCACCAAAGAACAAATGGAACTACACATCAAAAATAAAAGGTTTTAGAGTATGACATATTGCCCTTATGAATAGTATTACATGCCTTATCTGGATCCAAAATACTTTACCACTCAAACTTGTACTACGATTTAAGTATCTTCTCCTCGTACTACTGGACAGTGGATTGACTGCTTTAGGCAGCTCATTGCACTGTTTGCAATGTTCAAAGAGCAGAGTAGTCATGATGGGCACTTCAACTTCCACCTGAACATCTGTCCAGTATCACCATGCTTTTCTATACTCGAGTTTGAAGGACTTTTTCAAAAAAGGTAAGGCAATGTCCTTAGGGAACTCTGGTTTTCTCCTTGGTAAAGAATTTGCACATTCTCATGCTGAAATAGAAGTAGTTAGAGGCTAATTAATTTTTTTTAGTTTTTACATTATATGTTTTCCCTGACCAAGTCCTGTTCAAACTGGCAAATACAGTAGCTATTTTCTCCAATTGAAATTTCACCCTTTCTCCATACTTTTGTGAGCTAGGACATCACTGCAGACATATAGGAATTGACTTACTTTCCCCATTGCCTTTCAAAGCAAAAGATGGAAGTTCATGTTTTTCTAATACACATAACGTAGTAACAACTCCACTACTCTGAAAACACTGGATTATATTTATTTGCACGATGGTTAAAATACCACTGAGAGGATGTCTTGCATACAATATATATTGCAGGAAAACGAAAAAATAACCTTCCAATTCACACTAGGTTAACTAGAACTTTAGAACCTTCTCCTCAAAATTTCAGTACAACAGCACAGCTACAACACAGTATTGAACATAGTCACATCAAGAGCAACTGACAGCAACATGCCATTTTCATCAGACCCTTTTTAAACAACACAGCTCATGTTTAATGGAGAATGTGCTTAGTGCCTGAAGCCAACCTCACATAAAATTTCATCTGACCTCTGAAACGCCAAGAAAAAATTAAACTCAAAAAAATGTTAAACTGTTAACAGAGTAAAGTTTTCTGTATGTGTGTGCAAAAACCTCACATTTTACATCTCCTCTTCTGAAACAGACATGGTTATACCTTAAAAACTATAAAAACATTTATAGTGACATTTACAGTAGTACTTAAGGTAGAAGTTCAGAATTTCAAGACAAATTTATAAGCAGAAATGTGATGACCACTCTCTTCCATGTGCCTCCTGAAATCCAGACTTATAGCATGAAAAAGTAAAGAGTAACTGCTATATATTCTTGCTAACCACAGAAGTATAGGTCATTCCAGGGGGAGCAATAAACCCTAAGTACAAATCTTAAAATGAAATATTTTTCATAACTTATAAATTGCACTATTTTGCAGTAATACCATCACCATAATTACATTAAAAAGTATCTTTATAGCACTGTGATTGTATAATTACAGAATGAAACATTGCTTTGTTTTATAAGCTTGCTTATGCTGTTTTTCCTTGATTGGCTTTCTCCTTATGGTATAAACATCTCCAGTATGGACATAATTTACATAAGATAAAAAGAAAAATTCATAAATACGACTTAGTATGACAAAATTTATGTTTTAGTCACACAGACAGACACTGAATACAATCAAGCAGTGCTTACATGCAGTAGCTCAAAATACTTCAACAAAAAAGCAACACAAGTCATGTCTGCACTGTACCAACACTTAAAGCAAATGTCCTCAACACTGCTAGGTCTCAACTTATTCGACAAAAAGAAATTTTCAGTATTTCTGCACTGCAGCCACTGAGCAGCAGCCCTGGACACCCCAAGAAGCACAAGATTGATTGGAAGATTCCTGAGTCCCAAAAAGGTCAGCTGCAACAGTGTCTTGGTTTGGAAAGACANGATGATGTAACTTTACCAGTCATGCAGTGAGTCATTCAATAGTCCATTAACAGAAGATATCTCCCCAGAGGGAGACACTGTTCTTGGAAGAGATAAGAAAACTGCCCACCCTCCAACAGATGGCAAATAGAATACATGCTTATCTTACAAACCAGGACAAACAGCAATCACACTGGAAGTGAGGAAGCAGAAGCCAGAGAATATGCAAGTACAACAGCAGAGAAAGGCCCTGAGCTCCCAGGAACAGGAACTGGCACCAGCACCACTCTGCTGGCTGCACCTTTATGACTCCACCTCAGAGTAGATGAAGTAGGTCCCAAATGAGCATTTCTTGTTACCACTTCATTTAAAAGCGCAAACAGTATTGTTGCCAAAAGGGGTTCAAAACATGAACTAAAAATCTCTAGTTGTGCAAAATACAGAGTTGAGTTAACACTCTTAAGTGTTCACCAGCAACAGGAAAAGACAGTTTCTCACTTCTTCCCTAAATCCTCTCTTGCACCCAGCTGCTACTCACCACTACACTGTGAAGGAAAAACTATGGTCAAACTCACAAGTAAAAACAAAAAAATAAAACCAAAAAACACAATAGAAAAACAAACAAAACCCAAAACAAACAAACAAAAAAACTCCAACAAAACAAAACTACCAAACAAAAAAACTCCAAAACTGAGAAATGCAGCCCTGCCATCTAAGCCAACCACCAGATATTTTGTTCTGGCAGAGCTCTTAGTGGAAAGGAGGCAGGAGGAGGCATGGAGGAGGTGAACAACTGAGAGACAAAAAGGAACGGAAGAGAAGTAGGACAGGAATGCTAACATGGTCCAATCATTTTCTTTAAAATATTTCATAAAGAAAATAAAATATTATTAAAATATTTAAAACACCACAATCTCTGTTTTTCTTCTCTGTCTCCGTCTTATCTTCAAACAATGAGACTGCTTTTCAACATCAGAAAACAAGCATTAACTGAAGAACAAGGACAGAAAGAGACAAGAAAAAAATGGTTCCTTCAGGGCTCCCGAGCTCAAGAGACTTCTGAAGTCAAAACAGTAATTCAAAAACAAAAAAACATCCCTTTGTTGTGCCTAGACTTTTCCACTTCAGTTAACTTCAAAATGACAGTTTTGCAATAGAAACAAATCCTGTTCACTCATTTAAAAAAAAAACAAAATACCCCACAACTTTAAAGCCCGCTAATAAGAACCAAGGCATCAGGTTTGCTGACTCCAGCACCATGCCTCAAGTAAAGCAACATACCATTCAGTCCACACATTGTACAAATAGAGGGCAGGACTTGCACTATCTCTGCTATGTCTTCCAGACACAGTGCCTCAAACCAGAAATATATCTTTACCTTGAAATTTATTGATGACCCTAGAGGTCCACAATGAAGTCTCACTGGTTGACCTACTTCTGCTGGGATACTTGCAAGGAATCTGTTTGACTTGTACAGTAAACTGCCATTCTGGCTTCTCTGCTCCCATCCCCTCTTTCAAACTACACTGTCCTAAAAGATGACCTCCCCAAGAATTTTGCAGCAGACTTGTAGCTCTTTAAAAACTCATTAAAAACAGAGGGGCAGTTAAATGGACTGTCACACTTCACCTCTAAAAGAATCAATGCCCATTAAACTGTCACTGCCGCCCATCATTAAACATAAAAAAGTTAGCTATCTTAGTCTCCAATGGGTAGAAACTGCAACATCTTGTAACTGCACAACAGCATCATTTGTCATCCAGTCTCAAACATGGCTCTGACTGCTACTGTTGGGACACAACTTCTCTCCTTAGTCTGGCACAGCTTGGCCAAAAAACCTGGTCACTACTCACTCAGTTTTCATCAACCTGTTGCTTAAGAGCTTCAAGAGCACAGTACCCTGACAGCTGTAAAAAGGGTGTCCTTGAAGGGTGTCCTCAAAAGTGCAAATATGAAAACACAAGTTTTATTAACATAACTGCCTATTTTATGCTTTTATTCTTTGTCCTGTTTCAGTATGCTTTGTAAATGTTTAAATAGCACAAAATAAAAACAAATAATCCTATGTCATATTGTAGGGAAGAAATTCTACAGAAAAAATATGAGATAAAGAACTGACACAAATCTAAGAATGCTGGAAACATATATTTACACATATAAGTGCTCATATAAGCACACATAAAAAAAGGGAATTCACATCCAAATAGCTCCCCTGCCAGCTAGACAGGGTACATACCATGCAACATGCACAGATCGCTAAAGTTACTCAACAGACAAACCTGCAGAGTCAGGACAGAAAGTTAAGTTATTCTTTGCTTTTTAAAAAATACATGCGTTAAATAACCCATCCTAGTATCTCCTGCTTCATGTTCTGATTTAGGCAATTTAAAAAGATAGCCATCCTTTAACTTCACAGCTAATGTCCAGAAGTGAAAATTTAATTTGCCATTTTAACAAGTTTTCATTAATGTTTCAGGCATACTTTTATTTCTCACTACGTGTTCTCAGGGTCTTCACCACGTAATTCACCCAGTCTCTGGATGTCACTGTTAAATTCTCATTTCCAAATGGCAGTGCAAACAAACCCTCAGGACAGTTTTTCTTCCTGAGATTTTTTTAAATGACTCCAATGTCATCAAGTCTCTAAACACTAAACAGACAAAATCTCAAAAACACTGTGATGAATACAGCACAGACACCATTCTAATTTATTTCTTGTCTGTGCAAAAGAGCATCAAGATGATCCACAAGACGCAATACAGGGCCACAGTGCATTCTTCTGCCGCACAGCTGAAGTGCTGTGAGGATTGTGAGGAATCCTTCTCATCACAATCTGGTCACAGACCAGACGAGGCTCCACACTGGCGGTAAGGTCCATGTGTAGAGTCTGCTCCCTCCCACTTCAGCAATTCTGCGTACCAGACAGAGCTGGCCATCTTGGAGGAGTCAACAGGAATGACAATTTGTAAAGCCAGATATATAGTTTAGTCCTAATTCAGTTACTGAACTATGTTCTATATTCTTCAAATTCTTACTCTGCTGACAAGAAAATTATAGCAACAAATAAAGCCAATGTAGCCAAGCTGCTGACCCTTTTCTCAAGCTCATTGAAAATATGCAGAAAATTAATACTTTATACCCTGAGCAAGCAAAAAGGAGGCAAGAGCTCTGGCTTCTCTTTGATCTTTTATTCTTAGACAAAGTACAAAATAGATTTTCATTTCCTTCTGAAGTCAACCATTCTACAGCTTCCCTCTACATCCTCATTTTAGCAGGACAAGACACAAAAGAGCAGTAAAAGGCTCCCAGGAAAAAAGTCCTAGCCCTCATAGAAAATATGCTCCATTTGAAGGGCAGAGAAAGAAAGTTTTATGCTAACCCTCCACCCATATCACCATTTCCCTACCCTGCACATTTTAAGTAATGAGCATATACATAAAAATCACATACACAAAATATAGCCTCAACAAAGCCCCGAAAAGTCAATGTTGTATGTCCCCAAATCTTTGGATCAGATGTTTAGTTTAAGCTATTTCACTGTTCAACAAGCAGAAACACATACATCTTTGCATTACCTTAGCAAGCTTCCCCTTGCACTTGCAAGACTGCTTTTCCTACCTGATCTCTCAGTTGTTGAACAGAAGTCTGAAGGCTCAGAATTTGATTAAAGAGAGGACTCTGCAGCACTGATTTTAATAGGCTCAGTTTCTCCTCATTTGCAATGTCACCTCGATCCCGAAGTTTTGCCTGTAGGCGCTCCATGGCCTGGAGGGCCCGATGCATATCTGTAGCAATAATCATTCCTAGTCAGTAGCAGTCTAGAAACAGCTACACAAGGTACAGGTTTAAATATAACCCTCTCTACTGTTCAAACTACAGAGAACTTGAATGGCTCTGTTTTGAACAAAAATCCCAGCCTGTCTAATGAAGCAGGAAGTCAGAGGTAAAGCATAAATCAGAAGTCAAGGAAAATTGTATTTCTGTCCATCAAGAAGTGGGTTACAAAAATGGAAGAGCCTTCATTGAAATTCAGTTACAGGAACTGTGGCTACAGTCCACTGTAAGTAAATAGGGGCATAAATAGTCATAATAGAAAACATCTTTCTTTTCCATGCAAATTTTTAATTCAAGAAAAGATTAAAACAATAAAATCAAGACAACAGGCTCAAATTCAAATACACTAAACATACGATTGTATAACTTTTTGTTTTCAAATTAAAAAACCTAAACACAACAGCATTTTTAAGCACAGTAGATTTTTTTTTCAAAACCTCTTTCAGTAGTATACACCCATATCCCAAATCTATCACACACACTTGATTTGGCCACAAAAATACTGTGATATGAATGAAAAAAAATTACCAATTGTTTCCAACATGTTTTCTGCTTCTCAGCTTCTATTTCAACACTGGAAAGAGACTGTAAATATTTCCCTGAAAAGTAACAGAAAGGAAAAAAGGTCACATTTATAGAAATACTAAGATCTGAAGGGAAAGAAAAAAGCTTGACTTTTGAAAACAATAAACAACAAAATAACAATCCACAAAAAACTACCTCCACAGATAATTAAAATAACATCAAAGTCCAATTCTGACTCACTTTGATGCTCAAAAATCTTCCTGAAAATTGCTTTAAGAATATACTTTGTAATTTATTTGTATTTCCATATCAAAGTAGCTGTCTGCGTACTGTTGCACAACATGTCCGGCACTGCTTTAATCAGATACTATGAATCATAGCTGCCACTGAAATTTTAGTTTCATTCCTTTCTTTTTCAATGATTCACAAAAGACATTCCCCGCGGGATCAGTTTTCAAGCTCCATGTTGACAATTTCAGGTGCATGAGCCACAGCACACTTTTTATAGTCACCTTTGAAAGAAAAGTCATATAAACCACAAGGCTACAGGCTTTCAGGAACTCTCACACTAGAGCCTCTACTACTAATATCTATTGGAATTGAGACTCAGATGATAGCTGAGTTTTTATCAGTGTGGGTTTCCAGGAGGAAAATTCTACACTGGGAAGAAGAAATTCTGAAATTGCTTTGCTTATTCTTTTTCGTTGCTTTTTGGAGTTGTCTGGGGCTTTTTAAAAATTTATGTCTGAAATTCGTCAGAAATTTGCAGTGACAGAACATGTTTGATGGAGATGGATAGCTGAGAAGTGAGGAACTCAAATATCATTGGCAGTGTATGAACTGTTGATCTTATCTCTCATAATTTGTTTTCTTTATAGTAGGAAAACACATCAGTATAGCATCCCCACTTGAATCTGGAGAACCTAAAAACATGCAGAGCTGTGATCTCTAAGCACTCAAGAAAAGTTATTTTTTCTTGAGACACTGGATAAAAAGAGGAAAAGGAATGATGTTGACAGATCACTAGATATGACGGCCTAACAGGATCATCAGTTATAGAACCTGATCATTTTGTCAAGCCCATACTATTTGCAGTTTGTGCAGAAAAAGCAAACCAAATGGGTTTAAAATTGTTTCAAGTTCCATCAATATGACTTCCCTAGTTTCAATATGCCTGAAGTTTCCTATCAGTTTTATTCACAGAATCACAAAATGGTTTATGCTGGAAGAGATGTTAAATATCATCCAGTCCCAACCTTATTGCCATGGGCAGAGAACTTTCCACTAGACCTGGTTACTCAGAGCCCAGTCCAGCCCACTAAAAGGATGGGGAATCCATAACCTCTCTGAAGATTGCATTTGAATTTGACAATACATTGATACAGAATCAATGATCATCCTTTTTAGGATGTACAGTATGTATATGTACATCCTAATGTACAATAATATGTTTGAATATGTACAATATTCAAACCCCCTAAACCTGACTTTGTCGAAGTAATGTTACTACATGATCCAAATTATGCCTTTAAATAAAAATAAGCCTTTATATTTTTTTTCTTACTTGGCAAGGAAAATCCCAGCATGTGATTACCAGATCTGAAAAACAACCCAAATATCTTGTATTTTCACCTTGTCACACTACAAAACAGGACAAAATTAAGTCTATTTTACATGGGAAGGGCTGGATGAGATTATTTAAATGTTATGAAGGAAGCTGACTTCCCCAAACCCTTATCACTCATAGCTTTTCTTTCTAGATTAAAAACTACTATCACTTCTATTCAGAGCCACTATTTAAAATCAGAGGTATTTATGTCATGCTTGTAGATGTTTCCCTCAGTACCAATGCAAACCAAAGCAGTTCTTTCCTGTTTCACTGTCCCAGTTCTTTCTCAGTACCTACCCTTGGGGATGTGTAGTGGATGGAACCAGTGAACTGTGTAAAAAATTAGAAATTGAGTATTTTTCATTCATTTCATTTACCACAGCACTATATGCACAAGTACATAACATCTTATGTTCAACAGATTAAACTTCTCAGGAAAAAACAGAGGATGTTCTGCTTTAGCTCTGCAAGAACCTCAAGAAGAGATGCAGCTGTAAAACGTCTCTATCTTTTGGAGTAGCTGGATATTGCTTTATCTTATGACTCAATTTGACTAAAATTTCATGCTTCTTGTGCTGAGAAAGGCAAATTTTACATGTGACAGCACCCAAGGTCATCACTGTGTTGATGCAATTCTGAAGATATGAACTCTAACAACTTATAGCAGAGGATTCTACAAGCAGACACAAGTCCTAAACATACCTATAGGTTGAGATGCCATGTAATTTGCAATGAAAAGAAGTCCTTAGCTCTGCTAAGACACTCATTACCTACTTTCTATTTACCTCATGCTTTAGAGAGAGGAGTGAATACTGCTCTAGCGCCCCGCTACTATCAGCAAATCCATTTTGAACTCTCAGTTTATTCTCTTTATTTGGGTTTATATTAGTAGGCAATCCCTCCCCAGCTGGCCAGCTTAATGCTTTTGCCAACATCAGCAATAAGCACGAGAAAGACCAAAACGGTCATCAGAATGTTTTCCCTCAGACACAATGCATTGAGGCACACCAGCGTTTACCTCTTCACGTTGCAGGCCAAGATGACCCCTGTTCACTCTGCCTGCACTCTGAAATGGCAAATAGACACGTGACTGCTCCTGCTGTGCCACATCCATGCTAACAAATGGGATCTGTCAGCACCAGCTTAGCGCCACATTAACATAGTGGAAGTACTGGAGAAGCAACCACACATCTCTCCAAAATACACTGCAGAGACATATCCATAAACACCACCACCCACTACAGGACACACTGGCCTTTAAACCAGCCTGTATCTAGGTATTTTAGCAACAATATGCCACTGAGAAGTAGAGTGGAATGCATGATCACTTGTTGAAAGGCCTAATTCTGCTACAGTGAATATTCTTCTAATGGCATTGCAGATTTCTAAATGCAGAGTGGGAAGCTTAGCTCTGATTTCCTCATTTTGCAATCTCCTGGCAGTCTGTATCACAGGAACCTGAAGCCAGCCCCTCTATACATGATACAACAATCTTCACACCTCAAAGAGCTTACTAGCTTAGCTCAAAGTAGATTTAACTATTTTTGTATTTCAGCACTAAAGTTCATTAATCTCTTCACAGTAACAAGAACACAGGCTGAGTCAAGACTTTATTGGAAATTGAAAAAAGACTGTTAAGCAAATAGCAAGTTAAATCTATGTTCAAGTTCTAAAGACACAGGTAGCTGAAAGCTGTGATGTAAACAAAAAACAAAAAAACAGCCAAACAAACCAAAAAAAAAAAAAAAGGGGGGAAAAAACCAAACCTCATCAACTACTCGTTTTTCTTCTGTTTTAGAACATTATAATAGAAAACACAAGGAATTTTAGACAGGTATAAGGTGACAAACACACCATATTCACTCTAAGAACAAACCAAAGTTAAAGACGATCCCTTTCAAGCTTGTACTTCCAAAATTTGATTGTTCCAATGCTAACAAACAAAAATGGGTTTTTTTGCCACTCTCCATGCTACCCTTCTTTGATAACATTGGTTGCCAGAAAACAGCTGGCACGTTGCAACTCTGGTTTCTCTCTGTCCACTTCTGAAACACTAAAATGCACAGGTGGCAGAATTTTTTTTAACATCTGAAATTTATTTGATCACCTCTTTTCCACTACAATTGCAGAAGACATTTAGCTAAACAAACAAAAGATTTGTGAAAATAGTAAGGCAACCCATTTCCATTGATCATTCTTTCACACCTGATCACTTAGTTTCTACAAGGAAACCTACTCTGTTTCATTGATGGATACTCCACCTACTGTTTCACGAAGCCATTTTAGATAATACCTGGAAAACTAATGCTTATAGCATGGATTAGGAAACATGCAATGCCAAAGATAGAAAACATAGTAATAGGCTTTGCCCCACAGCTCCTGCATTACTTGAAGTGCTTTGAGTACACAGAGGAAATGCCTATCTTAAGAGTGATCTCTAGGCCCAAACTCTGGCTTGGAGTTGCATGAGATTAAAATTAAATCTATTTCAATTAAGCAGCAAGGTAACCACAACATGCATGTTATAGCTGCTAAAAAGAGTATTTCAGAACTTCTAATCTAACACTTTGGCCTGTGCTTGTCTGGGCTAGAGATATCCCTTAGCACTTGATTTTTATCCCATGTCATCTTCCTCCCCAGTTTTCTGGCTATCACCCCAATGGGCATACTGTGTTAGCACTGTGTGGGGCAGGAACAGAAAAAAACCACACAGGAAGTAGAAGATACTCATTACTGCTAAATTTTCTGCCTTGCCTGTAGATTCTAAGAGCTCTTCCATTTTTCCCACTTACCTCCTGAAAGCTGGCTGCTAACCCCAGGAGGAGAACTAAGATGGATCCCCAGACTCTTGAGTAGTCTTGTGAAAATTAAGGCAATGGAAACTGTTCACAGCAAACTGAAAGATCTCATGCTTTTCTACGTATTTTTTTCTAGCTACTTTTCCACTGTCACAAATGCAATTTTGCTGTTGCATACAGCACTTTTTTAAGCACACAAAGGGTGTGAAAATAAATGCAAGACAGCAATGACCAATAGGGAAAAAGAGAACAAACAAAAAGAAAAAGCAAAATTAATGTGCACTGTTCCACAAGGACCAAAGCAGATTTCCATTGACTACCTGGAATGTAACAAGCAAACAAGAGATGCCTGACATCTAGATTTGATAGCTATGCTAATGAAAATTGTTCTGAAACATTTAAAGCAGAAATAAAAAGGAAGTATTGCACAGCTTATATTAAGACTCTAAGCACTTTGAAAAGACATTACTAGCCTCTTGAAATTTAGCAAAATGCTGAATGCATCAAAAATACATAGAGAGGTAGTGGCTCTGTATGTTGAAGAAAAGTTCTGTGATAGAGCTGAACAGCACCATGTACTTTGAATCAGTTATGAAAACAGAATTTTGAACATTCAACTACTTGTAACCTTCTGAATGCATCACTCTAATGTATTAAGGAAACTAAAAATGCTTTTCCATTCACTGGCAACCTGTTCACTGTGTAGAATTAATAATTTTCTGTAACACTGTAAGAAGCCCTACACCAGCATAAGACATAATATCCATGGTAACTGACATGCTAATAATTCCAAGTGGGAAATGGGACTAAACTATCCATAATGATTGCACCTACTGATAAATGTGTGTGATATAGTGTATTCAAAATTGATTTGCAAAGAGCATTCCAAAAACAACAACACAGTAGGGTAAGTGTTTCTGGTGGGGTTTTTTTGTTAATGAAACAAACAGATCATCTTTTACAAAAAGGTATTTTTTCAGTAAACATCTTAAATTAAGATCAATTGGAATCTTTCCACGTTAGCTTCAGAAACTGAAAAGCATCTTTTTAGCATATGCAGAATATAGGGGACACTACATATACTGAATTGATGAAATACAGGCATGGTTAATATTGGGTCTTTATGTTTTCAAGCATAGGCAATTGATAACCATATTCATTAAATTCAATTAAACCTGATGAAGCATAGATTTTACAGCAGTTGCACCTCAATGTATATTGGATTCTTCACAGAGGTGACAACAGCATACATAAATGAATAAATACAAAGCCTCTCCAAACAGCTGCCAGTAAGCATCAACAAAAGAGTCATCATTTTCCCTACAAACTGAAAACACAAATTTCTCTTTGTGTATTGTGATAGTAACAAGTGACTTATACAGCAAATCATAACACTGTGTAACAAGACTGCTGTGCAAGGGGTCTCAGATGTAAGGACAGGGTCTGAAAAACCTGCAAAATAAATATGTTATTATTGCCAAGGCAAAAATAGCACATTTTTGTATTGACTTGTCAGGAACACCAGCAGTGAAGCATGACTGTCCTTATCAATGATAATACAGTATCCTGTCAGCATGGCATTATATTAACCAAAACTGCTTCACCAGGACGCTTAAATGTAAAGCAAATTTAAAAATGTACTGGATGCACTTCACAAAATTTTAGGGTTTTTTTTTTTTGTGTGTGTGAAACACAGAGCATAACTTTTCAAATAAAAAGTTATTTGAAATGATTCTCAATATACTGAATAAAGTGCTACTTGTTAAAACAAAACCATCTACAGCTATCTGCATGACTGACAAGATATAAGGCATTCTTGCCTGAGGAACTGACAGACCAGGGCCGCACCAGAGCCAGGTGGAATAAAAAGATCCATTAGTAGCAACGTAGGGCAGTTCTCTTTCCGTAGTGCAGATAGTGATCTAACTTTTCTAGTCCACGTCTGTGTGAAGAGGGGACAATGTATCCAGTTCCTAGCGGAAAGCTTCTTCAAGCTTTTCGCTAGGAGCTAGATACTAAGGAAACCATTAGAAACACCACATTTAATCAATAAATGTTACATGCATATTACTGTTAACAAGATAGGAGACACAAAAATTATGTAACTAAAAACTGATAACAATTTTAAAAAATTATGCTCTCTGTCTAAAAATGCTGCTTGTTAAGGTGGGTATGTCCTTAGGTATTTTCCACTTGCGTTCTTTTCTTATACCGTTACAATTACTTTCAATTTCCACAGAAGCATCAAATAACACTCCCAAACACTATTTTACCATTTTCCCCTTTTCCAGTTTAGATTCTTCCCTACCAAAGAGCCACTGATTCCTTGGGAAACGCAAAAGTGATATGGAAACCACAGGGCACCACACAATAGAATTTCCGCAACGGCAGAATCCAGACCCTTCCTCTTTATCTCAGTAAATCTCTGCTCTCCTACTGCGACAGTCCTGACACCCTTTCTGGGACCAAAGCCAGTAAGGACGTTTCCTATCCAACAGTTTATAGTAAAACAAACAAACAAAAAAATCTTCTACACGTATTAGGACACAAAACTATAGCTGGATGATGCAGTGTTTAAAAAAGTAAAAGACAAGGTAAAGGAAAAAAAAAAAAAAAAACACAACGTTTTCCAGCCAAACGGCAAATCAAATCTGTTACATGCTGCACACGGAGTTCAAAAGGTCGGCTTCGTGAGTTTTTCCTTTTCTTTCTTTCCTCCTAATACTCTTTCCAGTAACATAGGGAGGTGCTGGCAGCAAGAGGGGACACGAGAAACGAACCATCCCTTTCCTTTGAGCACCCAGACTCATCAAAGGGCACAGCTGCGGGTGGCCCCTTGCCCACCGTTTCCACCCAGGCAAAGCCGTTACGTTTGAACGCGCACCGGGGAGCTGCTAGACCGCTACAGCGGGGTCGGACCTGCGGGCAGCGCCGACACCAGCGCGGCAACAGGTACCGGTCCCGAGGAGCCGCCGCCCCGCCTGGAGCCCGGGGACACAGCCAGCGTCGCCGGGGCCTCCGGTCCGGCTCTGGTTCCGAGCGAGAGTCAACGCCGCCGCCCACAAGTGCCGGTCGAGGGCCGCGGCCGCTAGCAAGGTCGGTGGTAGCGGCGGCAGATGAGGAGACCTCCTCCCGTCATGAAATCCCCGCGGGGGGTAAAAAAGGAATGCGTGAACGGGCAGCAGAGCTCCCTGCAGATGTCGGGGGAGGTTCGGCTTTTGTTTACGTGAGGACAACGCCCCGCCAGGCCGCCCGAGCCCGCGAACCGCCCGCCCGCCTCAGGCCAGAGCCCCGGCCCAGCCCGGCCCCCACAGCCGCTGCCGGCGCCCNGGCTGCCGGAGCGCACGCCTTGCCGGGATGACACCGAGGAGCCGGGCTGGTCCGGTTTAGGTCTCCGGTTCGCCTGCGAAGTGAAGGCGGCGGCAGGCTGGTCCCTGCCTCTCTCCAGTGGTGCGGTGCCGCCTGCGGCCGGGCCTGGCCCCGCTTGCTGCCAGCCCAGCCACCGGCCGTACCCCTTCTGGTGCAAAAAGATGAGCCTGGCCTGGAACGGAGGAAAATGGGAAATGTTTGGAAATGTTAAAAAAAAAAAAAAATTTTTTTTTTAGATC
>VXBC01007990.1:207690-225844 GCA_013399945.1 Ploceus nigricollis
TAGAATTAATAAAGGAATGACTTCTCCCTCGATGCAGCAGCTGGTTATTGTGTTAACTTAAAGTACGGAAGATGCTGTTTCACATATATATGTCTAAGAATAAAGCACATAATGCAGAGATATTTGCAGTGACTACAAAATACCCAAAAACGTAAGTTCAGCTAAAGGTGGAATAATTTTGCTATTTGTTAACTTTGCTTCTACTAGCAAATGTTATCAGGGTCACGGTTTCCCCTATTCCTTTACGTAAGATAATTTTTTGATGTCANACCTAATGTTATGAAGCTAGAATGGAGTACTGTCCTATCTATTTTCAATAATATCAATAAATACAATCCCAGTACAAACACTTTCTTTAGCAGAACACTTGAACATGTAAACGTTAAGAAACACAGGTCTTTGTACATTGCATGGTTTGGGTTTTTTAAAATTTTATTTGGAAAATTAAATTCTGAAAAAAGGTTGAATCACTAAACAATATTTCTCTTGCTTGCTCTTATTACAGCTGGTGGGTTGAAAAATTCCAAATTAATTGCTGCTTTTTCCTCTGCTGAATACTAAAATATACACCTTTTTAACAATAGATCTTCCACTTTTTAACTAAGAAAACTAATTTTCAAAATTTTATCACAGGTTCCATTGTTCAGTCTGACATGTGCTCATAAGCATATTACTTTTTTAATCAAACGCAGAGGCTCTGCTGTAGCTAAGACAATGAATGCTCTATAATTGTCCCACCAACTTTGTGTGTTACATGAACCTTTATTAAATTCAGAATAAAATTTTAAAAATAAGTTACAGTTTGTTTCCATGTATCATTGTTCAATGAATAAGCCACAGTTGATTAGATAAGCACAAAATGAGAATGTTATTGTTATTTTTTCCTGTTGCTCAGGCTTTAACTACGGGATATGACTGAAATAAAATGCAGTGATTCTATTAAGTTTATTTGGACAAAAAACTGGTCAATATTAGGTGCAACAGTACTCACAATGAACCCCAGCATCACTTGCGTAACAATTCTTCCCAGTGCAATTTGTCTTTGTATAGGATCTACCTTTCAGAAAGTTTTTTTAACATACAGACTGCTATTTTAAAGTAGAAATACATTTTAAATTCTATTCAGATTTTGTCAAATCCTTGGAGTATATATTAAGTAGATGATAGTGAAGTTCAGAACATTGTGCTACCTTAGGCCTTGCCCATATTAAAAATATTTGCATGAGTATATTTATGCCAACACAGCATATGTACACAGAAACTGAACCCTCTCAGTAAACACACAACTGTACATACAATACACATAAAACTGTAATGGGAATTGGCATCACAGTAATCTAATGCGCTTTTGCACACAGTAGCTGATGACACTGATGAAGAGCCATGCAGGCACAGCTCTAACAAATAGCAAAGCAAATTGGTAGGGTTCAGAGTACACACCTGGTCTTATGGATATATTTGGTACTAGCTTTAGAAAATTAATTCCAAAGACATCAGCCATTCATATTTACTTATTTCTACCTTTTATTATAAAATAGGACCTCTCCAGCCCCTTCCTAGCTAAAGAAGGTCGCAACGTATCAATGATTTCCTTAGTGTGGGTTGCATCATGTACAGTGACACACAATGTTTTAAGTTATGTCACGGCTTTGTTAGTGTAAGGAGTGTGGCCGTTGGTGTTGTATTATCTTGAGGGATCCATCAAATGTGAGAAAAGAGAATCTACTTTGTATTTCAAGGCTAAATGTTTTAACAAGCTACAAACAGTGGATGTGTCTACAAATGTTTATTCAAGTGATTGTAAATAAATATTGCAAGCAGTTTTTTAAATCATAAGCCTTCCTTAAAAGACTACTATGACTACAAAATCCATAAAAAATATTCTGTCAGAAAGGACTCTTAAGGAGAAGATGAAGGGGATCTAAAGAAACCCTCATTTTATGTTCTCTAGTATTAACATCCTGATATATTTCATTTCTCAGATCAATTTATAATATACTCATGGTCGAAGTATCAATATTGGATGAGATGTCTGCCTTGCTGACAAATAAATAAAATATTAAATAAATAAAATATTAATATTAACGATTTACTGCTTAGATTTATTAGGAAACATGAAGGAGAAGTAAACTGAGAAAAAAAGTCTTTACAGAAATAACAGGGGCACCAGAAACAAGGCTATGTGTCCATTAAATCATTCATTAGGCTGCTGTTGGGGATGCAGCCTTTTAAAATAGTAATGGAAACAGGATCTAGCTGATGGAATGGGAGTCTGATTCTGTTCTGCGTCACAAGTACTGACTTCATTTTGAGAAGACACTGCCTATGAAATATTTGATAATATTTATGACACAGATCTATTTATTCCTAAAAAAAAAAAGTGTTCATAACAATAATTTTTTATTTCATCACTGTGGGTATCATATTTGGTGTGGGTATTGTTATTGCATGCTCCACTGCAGAATGGGTAGAATATATATGTTAGGGACCTAGAAGTACCCTGTGCAGAAGAACTCAGGAATATGTATAAACTTTTTATTTATGCTTGAAGTGTTCCATTCCTGAACTTAGAAAAGAACATGAAAAGGGACCAATAAACACTTTTCGTAAGTACTACCTTGATTAAAAATTGGACACACTTCTCTTTTATAGCCTTACTCTTCAATATTACAGCATAATTTTCTTAATGTATATTCATATGTATACATACATACATAGACACAATATTGTACTTTTCATTACAGCATTTGCTCAAATTTCAAGTTAAAAAACCCACTAATTACCATCTTCCTTGTTAGAGAATGATAATAATTATAGATCAAATTTATTCCTGGCTGTGTAAAGCAATAGTAATCCATTGCATTAAGTGGAATTAAGCTGTAGAAAACCAGTCTGAGATCAAAGGTAACTATGATCCTAACTGCTATAGCTGCTAATCTAAATATATTAAGTATGTGGTTATGCATTTTGTCCTTATCCAAACAAGGATGGATCACCATCTTTTTTCATGGAGCTCTAAAAAGTAGAATAAGTTATACTAGCAGAAGCATTCAGTATTAAATACAACACTCTTCTTCATTTCAACATAAAAGTTACACTTCAAAAGTCAGAGGGTGTAACTACACAGTTATTTCTGTTACTGGAGGTAACACCATGTTGTTATACAGAGCTAAAATTGGGAACTTTCTCTTAACTTTCATGTTTGAAATTTACAAGTTTTGGATTATTATGCTGGCAAGTAGTGAATATTAGTTTCACTTACTGAAGCATGCATGTTGGCAAGAATGGTGCATAGATTTACATTTTAAAGATTCTTTGGGAAATTGTCTTCCCTGCGGACATACTTCGTAACTGTTTTTATTGCTATTGGAGGTTGCACATACACGTAGAAGGGGAAGTATGGCCCATAAGGTAAAACAGAGTAAAAAAATCATAAAAGGTATGTTAATTATTTATAACTACAAAACAAAATACTTGCAATTATGACAAATTAAAAGGGCATTTATTTACACACAAACAGGATTGTTTAAAGCCACAGGCCTTGCCCATAGCAGAGAAGTAAAGTCGAATAAGTGACAAAGCATATTAACCTTATCATAAATTCTTCAGATACATAATACCTACAAGGAGTTTCTGGTTTTGTCAGATTATGGCTTTTCTTTTTCTTTTTCAAAAGAAAAAGTTGTATTTCAAAAGAAAAAGTTGAAAAAGAAAAGCTGTATTTTGCCAGAGATTGCCACATATTTGACAGACCCCACTCTCAGACAATCTAATTTTTAAAAAGCTTTTCTCAAAAGTCCTTCAAGGGACGTTGTCCAGAGCAACATGTGATCTGGTATACTTGTCAATGTAACAGTTGTTCCAATATTTGAAAAGACGGGGCAATATCTTATTAGCAATGTATGTGTTAGAAATATTGGGAGGTCCTGCATGACATATCCTGCCACTGTCCTCTAGAGCCCTGGCTAGCTCTGCGATGTCCCGGGGCCAGCAGCAAGAGTGGGGAACTGGCCAGACTGGGGTTTTGCCTGAGCCAGGACCTCTGAGCCAGATGCCCAGCAGCAGAGACCCCTTGGAGGAGTGACGAGGACCGAGTAAAGGAGGCAGGAGAGGCTCTTCTGCGGTGCAAAGTCCAGCAAATTTATTGGAAGGGGTGAGGGGAGGAAACATGGGAGAGGAATGCCAAAGGAGAGCACAAGCAAAAAGAGCTGTGAGCCGACCTGTGCACAGGATTTTAAAATTTCTCAAAACGGGGTGGACACCACAATACAACCAGTGGGTAATTTCCAGGGTGTGGTTTCTGGGACTAGAACAAATTAGAGCAAGGGGAGGAGAGAGGATCTGGCTGGGGATTGGGCCTGAGGGTGAGGGACAGGGAACTTTCTGGAAGAAAGGGTCAGGTTTGGGCTGACAGACAGGGTGAAGGGGCCAGGTTGCCTTGACCAGCAGGGAAGGATCTGGAAAGTAGGGAGGGGATTCTTTGAGAGACAGTTGGGTAGGTGGGCATAACATAGGGAAAAACCAACTGGAATGACTTGGGGGACACTGGAACGTACCATAAAATGACAGAACATTCAACTCAATAAACTTACACACTGCAACAATATCCTTTAGAGCTAAAAAATTCAGAATGGAAGGAACCTGACCTGACTAGTTCAGGAGTTTATGTACAGATGAATTGGTGAAACTAAGTAAAGCACAGCAATATGTACAGAATCATTTGTTGTATGGCTCTGCAATTTATCTGTCCAAATAGCATTTACCTCTGTATGCACTATTTATCCAATCAAAGTATCTGATATCTTGCCCTGTGTAGTGTATGATGCAGATTGCATTTAAGAGTACACATTATCTTCAAGTCTCTGCTTCTGATCCAAATGTGACATTGGAGAAATGTTTTGCTTTCAGTGATGTTCAGAGTTAAAACCTTAGGAAAAAGTACATCTCTGAATTTGCAGTCTTAGGCCTTCTGTTCCCAGAAACATTCATGGTATTACCCATTTTGGATAAATAGTTCCGTATGTATTGGACCATGTCTTAGGTTGAAAGATTTAGCTGGGGTGCGTATTTGCCATCTGTTGGAAGTGGGGCAGCTATCTTCTGCTAATTAGGCAGTTTTCTTTATCTCTTCCACAAACAATCCTCCCTCCGAGAAATATATTCTGTTAATGGGCCATTGAGTCTCACTGCAGGACTGATAAAATTACTTCATCCCATTGTGAGATGCTCTGCCCAGGGGGAGGAGCCAAGCATTCCTACCTGGATATAATCTGAGATTTAGAACAGCCTTTCCCACTAGATTCCCAGAAGAGCAGCTGTCGTCTCCACTAGATTCCCAGAAGAAAACCAGACCCATCAACACCACCACCAGACCATCAAAAGAAAACTACACCCTTCTACAAAATCACTGCTTCAATAAAACCACATCTATCACTCCAAAAAGACTACAACCACCATTTAATCAAAACTACTACCAGCAGCCTGACCAACAGGGTGTCAGGTCATATTCTGATTCTGTCAGTAGTTTGTTTTCTTTTTTTTTTTTTGTACTATTACATTTGTATTTTCAATTTTCCTAGTAAGTAACTGTGATTCCTATTCCCATATCTTTGCCTAAGAGCCTCTTAATTTAAAAATTATAATAATTCGGAGGGAGGGGTTTTACATTTTCCATTTCAAGGAAGGCTCCTGCCCTCCTTAGCAGACAACTGTCTTTTCAAACCAAGACAGACCATCAAAGTGGTATCAATGTGGTATCACTACACTGTCCCAGTCATGGACTAGTATTAGAGCTGTAGTCTGTTTGAGAAGGCAATAAAGTTTTACAGTTAGCTTTGCCTAGTCATTGTGTATACAGAGAGACCATGCAAACAACCCTGCTCCGTTGCTTTTCTGAAGGAGCTGATTCCACGTGGCTCTGCATGTTCTTAGTTTTAATTTACATGTAGAGAAGAGGCAGAAATGTACATCTGTGTCCTTTCATCTTGTTTATGGTATAGGTGAACTTTGGGTCAGAACTAAAGCTATTAGTATTTACCACTATTATTAACCACTGTTCATACCATTACATAGTTGCATTGAAAATGTGATTATTACAGTCTAGGAATTACCAGCATTAAACAAACACCAGTGTTTTGATGTTTTGGACTCTAAGTATGGAGAGTCCAAAATTCAAACATGCAAAGAATATATCCATCTGCCTGTGAACTTGAAAACTAAATATTGCTCCTTCACATCAGCCAAGTCATTTATGGATGGCACGTGACATGTCCAAAGAAGACAACTTTGCTCTTTCGAAGAAGCTACCCAGGAAAAAGGCTTTATTAGCTATTATACCTGTCCTTCTATACCAAAGCTATTTTGTCCAGCAAGATTAGCACCTGTGAAAACAAGAAGAGTGGGGAGAACCCTTCTGTTATTGAGGATATCTCCTATTCAGCCAGATGGATGTGAGGAGGGAATCTCTGATGCATTGTCCTACAGACTGTGGGCCCAGATATGAGCAAGCATGTCTGTAACTGGCCAAAGTTTTTGGAGTCCCAGTCAGGTTCACTGATGTAAATTCCTTACAATTTGCTTCAATACATTGAAGGTGTTTCCTTCCTCTATGCATACTCAAGTGCTGTAAAGCAGTTCACCATTCCTACAAGCCACACAGAAAGTACTAAGAAAGCTATGAAAAAACACAGAGAGAAAAGAGCTTTCAGAAGACCAGAAGATGTAAAAAAGGTTGGGGTTTCTGGAATAAGCTCACTTATACAAGTATCTGACAAATGGAAGTTTCATTTTAGTTTGTTCTTAAATAGGGATTTAACCCTAAGTGAAAATCATTTTAGCAAATGAAACAAATTTAGATTTAGTCCAACTGCAACATTAAAAAGCTCTGCTAGAGAAGGAAACTCTTTCAGTAAATGCCTTTTTTCTGTTAAAATCCACTTTGGTTTAGGTCAGCTACTTCTCTTCCAGATAAAGGTTCCTTCTCATAGTGATATTGTCATACAGAGGTCTTAAAAACTTTGATATGAAATGAGCAAATTTGCCCTCATCTGGTCATTAAGTGCCAGAAACTGTCAATATAAGTAAAAATAAGAATCAATACTCCATCCAAACCACCCAACAGTAGTAAGCTGAATCCCTCATTTTCAGGAGTTAATTGGTTACCTACCAGTACTCACAACCCTGTGTGCAAAAAATAGTTTGTTTTTTAGCTAGATGGTGTAGCTGGTCTCATTGGCTAAGTATCACTTTTTTGTTGTTTTCTCTAGCCTTTTAAGGATTCATACAATGTAGATCACAAGATGAGGTCTCAAGGCTATAATAGATTTCCTTCAGTTTTATGACTTGAGACAACATTTCACCTACATCGAGTCAGAATCTCAAAATGCGTTATGCAAAGACTGGCTCAGATGAGCTGAAGTTTGTTTTTCCATTATATGGTTGTCCTTTAATTTTGGTTTCCAAGGGGACAAGCCAAGAGGAAATGGATTAAACAACTGCAAAGTGATGAATTTTAAGTCTCTTCTTAATAATATTAGAACTCTGAATCTAATTTGTATGTAGGAAGAATGAATAATAATAATGTCATTTCCAAAAATAAACAGCTAAGCAAAAAATCACTCTTTCCCTCTCATTCTTTTCTCTTTCATGTCCCTATTATTTGAGTACTTGAGCTTTGAAAAACAAACTATAAATGCCCAGGCAACTACAGAAACATACGAAGGTAAAGAAAACAGAAATATTAAACCTATTTAGTCTCATAATCCAGTATTGCCTTAGCTTACATAGACCTTCCTGAACATGAAGAATGCACAATGCACAATAAACACTGGTTTGTAAATGCTACTCAAACAGCTGAAAAGAGCTGCTTCAGACAAGAGAAATGTTTCTCATCTCCCTATCCCTCTTGTAAACTTTTCGATAGGAAAGACTTGACAAGAGAAATAGAAGTGAAGCCAACATCAGGAAAAAAATGCTCATAGTTTTTAAGACTGTTCTCTGCATAAACTAGTTGTACACAAACTTAGACCCACTAGTTTGTATATAACCCCCTGCCCTGCAATACAGAGTGCATCATCACACTCATGAGGCTACAGTCAACCTTTCTCCTTCCCTCTTCCAGGTCATTCTATGTGTTCTCCTTTTCTAGAATCTTAATGCATGACAACTCACATGGACTTCACTGCAAGAACATTTCTGGGGCTTTCAGACATCCATGCCTGCAAGGTCACCCTCACTGCAGATGTTTTCTGCAGGTACTTTTTCTTATAATGTCACTCTCCATTCCGCTGTAATGAAATAAGTGATGGACCTGTGTATTGAAACTATCCTCAGAAAAGCTAGAAAGAAAGAGTTCTTACAGAATTACTTCAAGCTGGAGAGATTAAAAAGTCTTTCTTCAGATCTGTGTGAATACCTAGAGAAGACTACCAGTATTGCTACACCCAATATCCAGCCCCATCCAAGTCTGATGCCTGAGTTTTCATACTGTAAGAGCCACCAACATTATATTTGGGCTATTGAATTTACCTAGATGAGTCAATTTTTGTTTCCTGATATATTTTTTGTCTACTCTCAGGTAAATCCTGCTAGAATTCATAAACTAGGTGTTTTTCTATCTGATTTTGGAGTCTGTACCCAGACTTCTCTGCTAGACGATACTGTCCTGTACAGGTACCGCAAGGACCAAAGGGAATCTTTGAAAATGAATCTTTGAAAAATCTATGGGTTCATTTTTGAGAAAGAATTTAGCACACAGGCAAGTGAATTGAGATTCCTTTTTGAAGGGATTGAAACTTAAATTTCTTGAAAAAATAACCTACATTATCTTATTGGTATGCTGAGTTGGGTGCAGCCCATGCATTTGACACCAAGACTGTTTGATATGATACTTCTCATACATGACACTATAGACATCTAAATCCAAAAGTCTTTTACCTAACTCGTTTTAGGAACATCACAGTACAGTCCTTGATCAAGAGAGCTTTCAGTCGTAGCAAGAGGAGGAAATAAAATTGATCAAGTCTGCTACACTCCAGCTGGAGAGTCTGCCCACGAAGCTATTCTGTATGTATGTGGATGTCTTCTCCACACAAAAAGGAACAAGCCTTTATTTCAGGGATTAAATAACCAGAGAATTTTGTAATCTATAAATGTGATGTAATAGGAAGTGCCTCAGTCCAGCAAGTGAGAAAGATCTGAGTATCCTTGTCTATGTTCTTCCTTGCTAAGGCAGCTTTAGGGCCCCCATCATTTTCTAAGAAAACAGATGACCTCTGCCTATACCTCAGTACTTCCATGAAGACCTCAAAAGCCATAGCAAGGTCATAGGCACCTAGCATACTTGCAAACTTATAAGAAACTGGATCAATCGTATTTTCTCTGGATCCAACTTTACATTCATTACCTTGTTTTTTTTCCTCAGGAAAATCCAAAGGGACTCTTACTTCATATTATGCTCTCAATTTTGGGAAAATGAGATTAGCTCAGTTGGTATGATGCTAATATGTATGATGCTAATAACACCAGGATCCTGGATTTGATCCCTGTATGAGCCATTCACTTCTGAGTTGGACTTGATGATCCTGATCGGTCCCATCCAACTCAGAATATTCTGTTATTAGTTAGAAAATAGCATCTTTAACACGTTTGTTTGATTTTTTGTGTGAATTGTAAAGAAAATCCTTGAAATTATTTAACAGGAAAAGTAATCTGAATAGTGTAATAAGACTTATTTTGCCTCTCCAATTTTATTTAATAATTGTATTTTTATATCCAGTTATAATCAGCCTTGGGAAAAAATACCAGTTTTGTCTTCTGACTGTCAGGTTCCTCAGGCTTTCATTAAGCCATAAGCATCAGCAGTCTGATTGTAGCTTGTGTACCAAATACAGCTGTGACAGGCATGCCTTGCTTGTAAGTGTACTTTTCTTACATGAGTGGCAAAGCATAAGTGATTTTTCAACCTTGATGAGAGATTTGAGAAATCCAATTTCCTGTGGGAACAAAAGTGTCTTGTAATCCAGAGGTACTGAAGACACTTGCTAAAACTGGGGCACGGGGGGGAAATGCAGACTCTTAGGAATTCGAACACCTCTTAAAATTCAATAAGCATTTCCCCAAGGAGTGAAATAATAAATCTGATAGACTTTTGGCATACAAACTTGAAAGAATTAAAAAAAAATAGATTTATGCTACAAATTAATTTGGCAGATGGCTCAAATAAGGGTTTCTTAATTTCTAGTCAAACTTTAAAAGAAAATCAGATGGACACCCAAGAGAAACTTAGAGTCAAGGAATACATTTAACAGGTGTCAGATGAAAAGTGGCAGTAAGTGGTATTAAGTATCCATCACAGTAGCTTGCTGAACCAATTAAAAGTCCGGAGAGCAGGAAGGAATTCAGGTCCCTAGTAGTTTCTCTGCAGAGTTCGTCTCCATAGTGGTTCAAGCTGCCACTGTGATCAGTCCTGACTCCGTGTTGCTACCCAGCACTTCAGATATGTCTGCATGCCATGATGCACTGCTCTGCAGAGACAGAGAGCCCATCTTCAGCTATTCAGAGATGGCTGAGATACCAGAAACATTATTTACATGTTAGTGCAGCATCAAGCATGCCAGAGTTCAAGAATCATTTGGACAACGGTCTCAGAGATATTGGGGATGTCCTCTGTAGGGCTAAAAGTTGGACTTGTAGATCCTTGTGGATCAAGATATTATATGATTCTATAATTCTATGACTCAGCTAATTAGCTCTGAGCAATGGAGCATTTTAGCCCAGGTAGACATTGTGCTAATGTAATTATCCTGCTCCTGATACCCATGTGGTTGCATAATGTAAACACACATAACTATGAAATATGCGCTGCGAGGAACGAAGAATTCACATCACTGTTTTACAATACTGTAAATTACAGACAATGTTTGTAGTGAAAATTATTGAAATTGTAAATATACAAATTAGTTGACTGGTGCAACGTTTTTTCACAATAGGTGATGTAATAGTTGCTTCAGTCTTTGCATATAGGGAGCCAACACTGATTGAGGAACACCATAGAGCAGAAGAGGATAAAAAGGGAAAGTGGAAAACAAAAGTTCATGGCCTCTTCCACTGCAAGTACTAGGAGACATGAAATGAAACTGAAAGTCATTACTTCCCTAGACAGCTTGTTCTAGTGCCTTATCATCCTCGTAAATAATTTATTCCTCATGCCCAAACAAAACGTAACCTCTTTCAGTTTTAAACTGTTGAACCTTGTCTTTTCACTACAGGCCCTGTGAAAAAGTCTCTTTCTATCGTGCCAAGCAACTCTACTTCTAGCACTAGAAGGCTGCACTAAGAGCCCTTTGTTCTCCAGGATGAACAATCACAATTCAGTCAGGCGTTCTTCAGAGGAAAGATGTTCCAGCCTTCTGATCAATTTTGTGGCCCTCCTTTGGGGGGGCATTCTAGCAGATCTAAAATCTGACACCCCAGATTACAGGAAAAATTGGGCTATCTTGCCAAAGATTACCTTCACAGCATCAGTGATTTGACAAGGGTTCATGCTGGAACCCTTGTTTTGATTACTGAAAGTCCTTCAAATATGGTTATCAAGTCTACTGTCGTAAAGTCATGGTAGCTTTGGCCACAGGTGGCAAAATTTTCCAATACATAAGGCATGTGATGGAAAAGTTATTAATTTTAATATTTAAATGCTATATCTAATGATAGGAAGTTTCTAAAAGCATTTGTATCAATTTACCACTATTCTCACTTTTGTCTCCTTGTAAAAAGAGCCTGGTCTATCTCCATACAATTACAGCTGGAAAATAAAAGGTAAGCTCTCTAGGTCTGTTTAAACTAGACTAAACTCTAAATCTAAGTCTAAATGAATAAAGTATCATTTTCAAATATTTAGGCGTTCTAGTTACAGCAGCATTTCCATTTACCTTAAATAAATGCACTATTTGCAGCCCTGAATATTTTTTTTCCATTACCACAGCCTTTGGGATTATGAAATTATATGTAAGGATTATTTTGTATTGAAAATTACAAAAATAATGTAATTCTCACAAATTAACACTGCAAAAGATCTATGTTTTAACTAATATTTGGGAAATACTTAGCTGGATGGCTCCAACTAAAAGCTGGCTTTCATACTGTTACTATGTATAGGAAGAACAAATTATAGTCTTTTACATGCCTTTCCATATTTCTTCTAAACACTTTAAAAATAATAGACATTTAATATAAATTAGTTTACATTCCTAATGCCTTGTTCTAATGCTACAATGAGAGCATGTGATGTCAAGATGTTTAGATTCAGCCAGCTTGCTTGTAATTTTTTGTAGTTTTAGAAAGCTGCCCATGATAGAGGGAAAACATTTAACATGGCTATTGGTCTGTTTAACTGGGCTATTGCCCAGTTTCTCTGGGCAAACTCAGTGAGCTTTGTATCCTTGTAATTACTGAATCATAAAGGATTTATTGAATCTGATTATGATATTTAAATTAAAATAATATGAGATCTTCACACTTTCAAAATATCCTTACATTTAAAGCTACTGATAGTCAACTTCCCAGTTTAGGAAGGATGTTGAGATAGTCAAATGCATCTGAAGAAGGGCAGAAGGGCTGACAAAGAGTGTAGAAAACAAATGGTATGAGGCATGGTTGAGGGCACTGGGGTTGTTTAGCATGGACAGGAGGGAGGCTCAGGGGTGACCTTATCACTCTGTGACTGCCTGAAAGGAGGCTGTAGCCAGGTGAGGGTTGGTCTCTTCTCACAGGCAACCACTGGCTGAATGAGAGGACACGATCTTAAGCTGCAGCAGGGGAAGTTTAGACAGATCATTATGAAAAAATTCTTCAGAGAAAGAGTGGTTGGGCATTGGAATGGGCTGCCCAGGGTGGTGGTGGAGTCACTGTCTCTGGAAGTATGTAAGAAAAGTTTGGCTGTAGCACTTAGTGCTGTGGTTTGGTTGATAAGGTAGTGGTTGGTCATAGGTTGGACTTGCTGATCTCAAAAGTCTTTTTCAGTCTAGTTAATTCTATGATTCTGTGATTCTGTGATATCTGTCAGCATTTTCACCTCCCAAAATAAGCATCTAATCACTTAATCATCTAATCATCTAATCATCTAATCAAGACTACTGCACCTTCATCACCAACTTCTTATACTTTTGATAAAGTCCAAAACATGAGATAAAAACTATAAGTATATTTAAGAAGTGTGTGAAACTGTAGTTCCTGTGTGACTGCAGGTAAACCATAACTCAACACTTTTAAGTATTGCTCTATCCAACTTAGCATAGTCCTGTATTCTGTTATGTTGGTGTTTTGTGCATGTAGATTTAATGATAAGCATAGACAGAAATCAAGCAACAGCTGCTCTACAAACCCTGCAACTTCACTATTAAGTGGACTATTCCACTAGTTTTTCCAAAGAATATTTGAAAGACAAAGCATATAAATTTCCTATTAAATCTCAGAGGAACTTATTTCTTAGTCTTTTTTCTCCATCCTGAACTGGCAGAGTCCCCAGTGTGGCTTCCTCATCCAGTCAAGACAAAAAATTTTGGCATGCAATCAGAGGGCTCAACCAAAATCAGAGAGAACATTCCCTACACTGGATGATTTTAGAAACACAGCTGGAAATATTATTTAAAAGGTGGTACCCTAACATATCCTTTTCTTTCCCAGATTTTGAGGAAGAAAACATCTAAAATATAGTAAAAATTATCTATTTTAAAGTTGCAGACTGATGTTTAAAAGATAGACTGACATACTGTCTTTTATGTCTTAAATAGCTTAGGACACATTCCCTTGGAAATTTTATTACATTTTTAAGTTCTGTCTTGTTTGTATTTCTGTGCTTTAAGGACATGATTTGTGAACATTCATGTATACTGTTCCCTGCCTATCAGCTTTTTAGCACATTCATTTTTAATGGAATTCCATTCCATTTCATGGTGTGCTTGGGCAGCTGTAAATTAAAAAACTCACCCAAGAAGTGTCAAAACAACTTCAGTCAGATGTGATGGCAGGAGAGAGTTTGTTGTTTTTCTGTGCTCATGCAGACACTATGGTGCAGGATGTTTCCACTGTCAGAGTCATAATACAGCAGTTCTGATGCCATACCAGGGCTATTTAAACCTGACTTGCAAAACCCATGCCTAATGTTGAATTTGTGTTGTATAGCTGTTATGTCATTGCAATGACATTTGTTTAGTACCAAATTATCCTGTATCATCCCCATTCCCTTTCAGTGCATCACTATGGAGTGTTAAAAAACCAGCCAAATTGGTCAGTATACCAACCTACTAAAAATACCAGTCCATGTAGTCAAATTGTGTGGTATATTTAATTATAAATATATACATCTTAAACAGGTATATATAAATTTTACATTTAATTACAGTCAAAAGATAGATTCTTAAAATATATTCCATTATTATTAGCAAAATGTGAGGGCAATAGCATAATTAGTTGTTTTAAGAGAAAAAAAAAAGGGCAAAGGAAAAGAAGTACTTGCACTTCTTTTGTAAGAAAAATGATGTTTTCTTACATCACAAGTGGCATGTAATTTTTTTATGTGGCTTGTAATTTTTTACCTTAGATATCACACATAATATTTAAAAATATTGTTTTACCAGTAGATGTCAGTGTAACCACTGAACTCAACTATAATGTAAGAGAGTATATATATTCTTCATATTCACTACTGCAGACAAATGAAAGTGTATGAATGAAAGTTATATCATGAAACAGTTAGTGTGATGGTTTAGGAAAATACTGAGTCTATTTTTCTTACACTGTTTCATTTATAGCTTCAGAAGCTTGAAGGGAGCTTCTGTTCAAAAAATGTCAGAGGTATTTTCTAGGTATCTTCTTTCCTTTCTGAACAGCAACTGTAATTTTCCTTTTTTCCCCCCAAAACCTATTGAATGTACATTAATATGTAGCATTAACAGAAATAGGTATTGGGACTTGACTTTTTTCAACCACAACCTAGGATTATCCATCCAAAGGCACAGCTACAATTTATCAAAGATAACTGTAGCTTTCTCTGATATTTTCAGGTAGAGTCCAGAGCTGAGTGAACTGCATGGTGGCTTATATAGGCAGTTAAGCTGGCAGGGCCAAATATCATGAACTGGTAAGTTTAGGATCTCATTAAAAAGTAAAATAGCTTACCATGCTGTTCTTCCTTTCTTCTTATTTTAAGTTTTCATATGCCAAGACTGTGATTCTTTTTTTTTTTTCCTGCAATAGCTGATGCTAGTCATGATACTTCCGCCAGAAAATTCAATTCTTCATGATTATTTAGATGTTAGTGATGTCGTTAATTGTTGACAGAGAAATACAAAACTCACTCTAAAGCCCAAAGTCCATGGCAGAATGAAATCTGTTGAGATGTTTGCCTGAAACCAAAGACGGAGAAGCAGAGAGAAGAAAAACTATTAACAGTTAAACAGTTAAACTCTTAAAGTAACTTGTACGAGGTACTATCAAGTTAAATATAGTCATTATGGGCAAATTGTTCTACTTCTTTGGGTTTTTAGAAACTTGTGTTAGAACTCCCACAATGGAATACTAAAGAGAGTAAGTTGAAATGTAGAAGTTTCATCAAGCTACATGCTCCTGTCTCCTCCCTGACTCCTGTTATCTGTGTCTTGTCTGTACACAAATATCAGTTTCTTGTAATGAGGTGGAATATTTTGTGAATTGAGAAATGCACAATGTTTTATAAAGATGCTAGGATAATCAGGAACAGGTCTGTTATTGACTAACATCCTTCTTGGCTTCATGAATCATAGAAAGTTTAACATCTCTTCATCAAACTCAACAGACGGTATTATTTACAATCTCCACAGTTCTCCTGAAGGCCAGTAATCAGTCCCACATTGCTGATCACTACCAGACAGCTGACATTAAGACGTATAAAGTACATAATATGCAGAACAGGAGAATGGTTACAGAGCTTGGGATGAATATGCTTCAGTGACACTAAGTTCTCTGATTGGACATATGAAGAAGAAAGAAGAGAGATGAAATCAGGCATGCAGGAGACTCTAGTTAATACACAGCCTGGAAAATGAAGTTAGGATCAAAGTAAAGAATACTCTGTATGAAGGCACTAGCCTCTTAAAATCAACACACCTGTGAAAGCAAATGGAACATAACAAATAACACTGCAAAGCCTTTCACCCATTTCTCCAGTACTTCTATCAATCACACAGCAATGCTACGTGAGAAGGGCTTGTCCTTGTGAAAGAGCAACTTTCCACTTGTTGCTCTCTGAAGAGCTAAACAACTCAAATTAGTCAGTGGTATTTTGGCAAAATTCAAGGAAAAATTTGGTCCCCTCAGTCCTAAAGTTGAAAAGAAATATGCCGGTTTAGAACCATAGGCAGAAGATAAATTTCACACAATATAATATAATAAGTACAGAGTTTTAGGGAGGGAAGGCTACATTTAATTAAACATTATCGGTTTTTACTTAAAAATATCTTTAAAAATTTATAGGAGGCTTCCTGTTCTCACTCAGTTGCCAGGCTGCATAGGCATTTGGACTTTGCTAATATTTTCTGGATTAATGTTCATTTTGCGTTGCCTGCACCATAAGAGTAAGATCTTCATGCTGTTACATGTGCAAGACCTTTCATAACCTTTGGTGGCTTTAATACCCCTTTGGTGGCTTGACCTCATCACTAGGTATGAAAATTCACCCTGGTAGGAAAACCATAAATTTCCATGATAAAATCATACCCATTTAGGATCTCACTGTCACATGTCTCCCTTACTCACTGCTGAAGTGGCTGCTTTCCTTGATGCACCCCATCTGACCTGAGCATGGTCCTTAGAGGGGCACCTTTCCAGACATAGGGGGGCTGAGCTCAAACCACAGCCTTTGAAGTACCTGCTCAGCTGCTGGTGGGTATCAAGACACTATGCTGTGAAAAATGATATCTCACCAGATGCTGACATCACTTTAACAACATGTGCAACTTGGTTCCTTCATCTCACTTATTTCTTCTAGGAACTCGGCAAGTACCAATTGCAACCCATCATAATAATTCTGCACTGCCATAAGATACCAAGATCCTCCAATTTCCATAGCTTTGCAATGAATACTTGACATAATTTGATGAGATATGCACCATTGCTATTTTATTCAAAGGCTAAGCTAAACTGGAGTGGATGGCTCTGTGCCTTACCCTTTATATTACTTGGTGGTGTTACAAAAAGTAAAGGAACTGAGAAGTAGCATAAGGAAGGTAACAGCTCTTCAGTTTTTTTTTCCTTCTGAAGACTGCTGGATCACTTCATTTACTGAGGAGGATCTTTAAGTGAGATTTATCAGAGAAACCCAGAAACGGAACATGAAAAGCAACCTGTCCTAATAAAGCTTTTCATAACAACAGACATAAATGTGCCCTCTGGTGTCAACAGTGTTTTTTCAATTATTTACCTCAGTGACACAGTGGTAGAGGCAATACTTTGCTTGGAACTGTTATGACAGGGGGAAGTGGTTGGAGACAGAGCTGACACACACCCCAGGGTTCTCATGCCACAGCAGCGATCTTTGTTGTTCCAACCTAATTTATATAGAGGGTTTGAAACACCCTGGTCTAAACCACTGATTGGTCTGATCTTCACACAGCCCAGGTTCCTGGCCAGTGAGATGTCTGCAGCTTGGGATAGAATGTGAGTGGGTGAAGTCCCTGTGTAGATTTGAATCCAACCTAGATTTGAATCCCCACCTCATCTGAGGACCTGTTTTACCTCTAGGCTGGCCGAGGTTGAAGGTCTAATGTAACCAAATTTATTTGGCAGCTACAAGCTAGCTGCAACTGTGACAGGTACTAAGAGGAAAGCACTGGAGTTCAATTCCATAAAGCATCTAGGCACCAAATTCCTAGCCCAAAAGCTTTCTTTGCTTAGGTCTTCAACACTTAAGACCATCTAAGGGGGTCCCAGTGCCCTGAGCTGGAGGACCATTACTGCAAAAATGATAAATACACTGTAGGCCCTGTGCAGGATCTGCTGTTCCAGCTGGATCCCTCTAAGTCCATGGGGCCTCATGGGACTCATCTGAGAATACTGAAACTTCTGGCTGGTGTCATGGCAAGGTCTCTCTCAATGATTTTTTAACAGTCTTGGACTCTGGAGA
>VXBC01007990.1:233237-250866 GCA_013399945.1 Ploceus nigricollis
CAGATCCCCCTCCAGCAAGAGTAAGTTTTCTTTGTTCTAGATTCATGTTTGTTGGTTTAAACTGACAGTTGCTTAAACTTTAAAATATTTTTCAGAATGGATTTGGTCAAACGACTCAGGAATTTTAATAATCACCAAGACTCAACAACCCTGCATCACTACTTGAAAAATTGGCACTAAAACTTAATAATTCTACTTTTGCAGTTTTTGGACAGAAAAGAAAACTATTTTTGTGGGAGGAGTAGGAAGAGACATGTTGGCTGAATGTTAGAAGTTTTGAGAAAACTAATAGCCTAAAAAGTCCTTCATATGGAGGTAAACCATTTGAAGCAATGAAATCAGAATACAGTATTGAACAAATTTTCATCAGTGACCATTATGAAATGGACTTTTCTCAGATCTCCAAGATAAGCAAAAACTGTTAAATATCCAAGTTGGATCCAAAACAAGAAGTACGGAAGTATTTTTGAAAGCTGTACCTCCAGGAGAAGGTCAATACAGAGTAGTGGATGTGTGTTGATCTGGCTCCCATCCACACAAGAAGAGCTTACTTGGGTAAAAGAAGACAGTGGATACTGTCATCAAAATATCATCTTCTGCCAATACTAAGATTTTTTTCTACAAAAACAAGGGCTTATTTTGAAAAAACGATTGTCTTTTAAATATAAGAAATTGCCTAAGACAAGATAAAAAGTGAGTACCCCAAGCTTGAAGAGTATGAAAACCCTATCCCAGAAAAGAACAAAACATAATACGCAGAGGTTATAACAATAAAGCTTCCAATAAAACAAAACTTCTGTGCATCTGTTAGTGCCATAGGCATTATCCAATGTGGAATGAAGAACCATCACATTTATGCCAGACATGAAATAAAACTAGATGAATCTCTGGAAGTACAGTGTATAGGCAAAGATGAAGGATTAGATGTAACTTCACTATCTGGATCAATCTCTGTTCTTTCTTTACATTTAAGCACACCACTAACTGCCATATGATATGCAGCTCTAAGTAAAACGAACAGTAAAAAAGTTTGATCCATACCAGCTGGCAAAGAGTTGGTTTTATGCCAACTTTAGTAGGACGTGCAGGAGCTGTGTTGGGATTTAGTGGCTCTGCAAAAATATCTGCATGCTGAAAACATCAACTCTATGGAGTTATCTGTTTCTGCTGGGTGTTACCCCTCCGGAAACAAATGCTCACCACCCAGAAATGTACTTTACTTTGATACAATTCAGGAAGGAATGTTCTTTGGGGAGAAGGAAAGACGGAAATGATCTGGGAAACAATGATAAATGTTGAAATCAACCATCAAATCTACATACTTATAAATATACTCAGTGTGAGATCAGGAAACAGGAAATGTGCATAGTGTTTATTACCCACACACAGCAGTGAGACCAGCTGCCTACATGTCCTGGAGAGGTCAGGATAATCCTGTAATTAACAATGCACCTCAATAGGGAAAAAAAAAGAAAGAAAAAACTAGCCATCTCATACTTGATGATGGATGTGTGGAGGAAGAGGGCAGCAAAGAGCATTTAAAGACCACTGTTAGGAATTTCTGAGGAGCTGATTCCATGCCATGTTCACAGTGCAATTTTCCTGCACACAAACACATCCTTGAGCAGTCCAGATACCTTCTAGAGGTCCTATCTCAGGACGTCCTGTTTCTTAACAGCAGATATACAAGCTCTATTTCTCTTCGAAGCGAAGAGATGCCTCTGTAGAAATGTAACACTAGACGTAATTCTACTAGTACCTGGTGCCAACAGAGATATATAAGTATGTTAGAGATATACAATTATGATTAACTCTTTAAAATGTTATTTTTATGCTACCACTCCTCACCATGAAAAGAAAAGGATTTCTGAGATCTCAATAGCCAAAAGGATGGAGATCACTATAGGGGGAGATCTCTTTTGTAGGGATGGCAAATGCAGAATTCCTCTCTGGAAGATACAAAATTGCAAAACCATTTCAATTTTTTTTTTTTTTAAGTGTGGAATGGATACTCTATTCATCCTCTATGCATTGCACTTTCTAAGATGTATACTTTCTTCAACTTTAAAATTCAATATAGTGAGACAAGCCTTTTTAGAGAACACGATTAAATCTGCAGTACCACACTGCAGAAGTCCTTTACTCCTTCATTCAAACAGACAGAAATGTTGCCATTGAGCAACAGAACATCTTGGGGCTGATTAAGGACCATTTGACTACGGACAAATTACTTTCATTGATTTTTGCTAGACATGAGGGAGAGAGTGGTTTGATGGCAGGACTGCACAAGGGAAGGCACAGGTTCAATGATTCATGACAAATGAGCCTTACCTGCAGTATTTTTAAGTAAAAAAAAATCAGTTCATGCAAAAACTGTCATACCTGTGCCTGTTTTTGTAAGGCTTTTTTTGAAGGTAACCATCTCAAAACTCACATTCAATAAAACATATAGTAGTAATGATTATTGATCTATCACAGAGCAGCACTACAAAACAGCCTCACTGTTTTGTAGTGAGACTCACTGACTAAGCCAAGCTCTGAAAAGGAGAAAGAGGGATAACATTTCTGATTTTAGGCAGAGATAGCCTTAATTCTCTCTCTACTGTGTTTTCACCTAACCCCAGATGTTACCTTAGAAGAAGTGTAGCCCGGCTCCTCTGATGCTGAACAGCAGAAGAGTTAGTGTAAAAATATTACCTCCAAAAAAGTACAAATCCTACCATTTTTGGGGTAAGACTGTCAAATATTGGTGCCTTTCCCAGATATATTCCATGCATACTCTTAAAATCACTAAATGATATTTCACTTTGCTCTGACTGATGGTGGAAAACATAGTGGGCAACTTAAGTCTTTTGGGGTTCCCCGCTACTTCCTACACCCCCAGAAGACATTAATTTTGCTGTTTATCCATCTGCCTTGATGCTGTACTTTGTTCCAGATTTCTGTTCATGATATGAATGTCAAAATCCTGTCATTACAACCAAAAGCAAATGAACAGTGCACAAATTCTCAGTGATGTTTCACTTATATACTGTAATGGAGACATGAGCATTTAAAAATACTGTGCTGTATTCTGCTCCAAGTGCCTGCTAGTGTAGCAAGAGATGAAGGGTTAAAAATTTCTCCTTGTCCTTTCAAAAGTTCTGCTTTGTTTTTAAGCTTAAAATAGCCTCCAGTTCATCTATGTCTCCCAAAAGGGAGCTGTTTGCAAACAACTCTTTCCTTTTGTCCCTGTCTATAGCCCCGTCTGCACAGACCAGAGCCTTCATTCTCCCAGCCAAGGCAAATGGGTTGCAATTCCCCTTGGACTTCATCCACAAATCCCCTTAATTGGCAGGAGAGATTGCCACTGAGTGGTGTGAAGGACTCTTTCCTCCACAGGGGTTGATTGTGCTGCCTCCACAGGACTACCCGCACCTGCCAGCCGGCAGAGCAAGAAGCCAGCATTGGTCATCATCAGATATGAGCCTCCTGCCTAGTTAGAATACAATGCTTTAAAGAGCATGTAGAAGGCTACATGGAGTGCACTTGAATATAGCATTATTTTTTTGTGACGAGCACTATTGCACTTGGCACTCAAAATGAGTCAACCACTGCAATACAATGTCCTTGGATGGACCGTGTGGACTAAATAGTGAGTATTTAATGCTACCTAAGCAGTGGTGTCATCAAGGGATTACAGCCAGAGTAAAAGCACCGAGTAAATGACAATGTATCAGAGGTCAGCACTTTGTCTTCCACGTGTATCACCCATCAGAGCATCCTTTGCAGTCCTTCTAACTCCAGGATGGTAACTGCAGGAGAAAAGGTTCGTCCATAGAGGTATATAACCATGGGGAAAAGCAAGCCAGAGAAAAATGCTCAGTAGCATCACTTTCTCAACTGGAGGGTACTTACCAGCAGTGAATGTGAAGAGCCATGTGGGTTGGCAGCAGTCAGTTCTTGCTTTCAGTACCATAATGTTCAATGCACAATAGTAAGTCTTTTCAAGCTGGTGCAGCTGTTCAGCTCCATCAAGCACCTACTGAGTTGAAGGGTAAGTGCTCTATTTGAACACTAAAGTCTCCATTTCGAAAGGCAAATGAATTTCCTGAAACCTGCAAAAGCCTTAGCAAGTCGTGCAAATACCATACATGAGTTGGTCATGGTAATTTGAGCACTTAATTTGGATACCCGTTTTCTCAATTAAAAAAAAAAAAAACGGGAACAAAAAAAATCCCTGTATTCCATCTGTCTCTAACTAGCTAGCCATTTTCAGTCTGTTTGTAGGTCCACAATACAATGTGAGCTTGGAAGGCAAGTGGACTAACCAGCTTTATAGGAATAAATAGAAACAAGCAAATACTTTGTAGAAAAACATTCATTTGGCAAATTTCTTACTTTAGCCACTCATAAAAGTCCTGGAATCATATGCATTCAGGGAAAGTATTTTTCCAAATTGTTCCTGTGTGTAATTCTTGCTTTGCACTTCACCTGACAGAATGTAGGTGGACCTCTGTAACTTTAACAATGTGAAATTCAAATTGTCCTGTTCAGGTTTTGTCAGATGTACAGGAATTGCACTGAAGAATATTAGCTAGCTCAACTCATCCTCCAAATTCTCCATTTAAACATATTACTGGATGGTGGAAGACTAGGGCCTGCCAGGTATCACAGTCTTGAGTTTATGTGTCTGAATGGTTTCTAGCAAGACCACAGATCCTATTCACAGGTCATGACCCACTTTCAGCTGCCTTGCAAGTCATGCTGTAGTTGTGCTAATGTCTAGCTCAGCTGTGGATGGATAATGGAAAGGAGCATCTCACCTGGCAGTCAGTACCCCTGCCAGTGGCCATCAAACAACACTGCCTTAGGTGAATCTCTTGTAGCAGTGGGGTTGATAGATGATCTCCAGAGGTCTCTTCCAACATTAACTATCCTATGATATGGTGATACTGCTCAAACCAATTCTTGTACTTTGATGAAGGAAGAGTTACATATTTTAAAAATCATATCTACTGTTCAGTCTTTTTGGTTACCTGGAGATACTCACTTAAAATGTGTAGCTTCCAGCAATAATCTGAGGTAAAAAATGAGCAAGGAGTGCAAACAGAAAGCAAGGTAAAGTTGAAGACAAGTTTATGTGTAATGCCCATGGATACTGGAGAGGAATGTTGGCCTTATCCCTTGTGATGGCACACCACTCATTCTTGAAACTGGAGTTAAAGCTCTCACTTCTCAAATTATTAATATTGAAGCTTCTTTTCCATGTGTGAGCAAAATCTCTTTAGGACAATTTGAAAATTAGCAGAATGATGCTGAAAACTGTTGTGCTGTTTGACCACTCACCCCAGAAATATTACATGCAATGTAAGGTAATGTAAGGTCCCAAACAGGCTCATTGCACAAGAGAAAACTTTATCCAAAGACAATAGAAGCTATGAATGCTTGGAAAAAAACTGCTCCTGCATAGTTTGTTCTCTGGACTAAATGTAATTCTATAGAAATGTAGCAGTCTTGCCAAGAGAAAATTAAGGAAATCAGTTTTGGTGGGGTATTTGTTTCATTTAGTTTTAAATCAGAAAACTGGTTATGATTCTAGGATTCTATGAACATTATGTCTTAGCAAATAAAGCATTCAGAAAAAAATTTCAAGTTGGCACAATAGGTAACTTGAAAGGTGAGTGGTTCATAAACAGGATGTTAGCTATTGAAGGAGTTATTTTCTAAAACTGGTTTTCCCAATGAGATATGATTTTATTTTTCTTGTACCATGATGCCTCATAGGAAAAAAAGGTGGAAAGGAGGATGTGGTGACAAAATCTTTCCTTGAGAATTCCCAGTGATACCCAGTGACATAACTTACAGCTCCACTTCTGCAAAAACAGTCTCCCTCCATCTGCACAGTTTCAGTGATGCCAGTCACAGCTTATACAATACATATTCGTATCCTCTGTATCTACATTTTATATGTCCTCACTGAGAATTAGCTGTTAAGGAATTAAAAAAGAATGCAGAAACCTAGGTAGTAGAAAGGAGGGAACAGGTTTAGAAATGCAGCTCTATTACTGCAAAGGGAGGAAACTCCTTGTTAATTGACCAAGCTCCTAGGTAGGTATTTCCGTTGTGCTTGAAAGTCAAAAGAAGCTCATCTTTTTACACCTAGGTAAGAAATCATTTAGTATGACAACACAATTCTGTTGAAAGTCATGGGTAATAAAATAAAAATAAGAATTGTAAATCTCTGTCAAACTTCTGTTTTAATCATCCTGTTATCTCCATCTTGTCGTACTGTTGAGTTACTGCTCGGCCTATACTTACACATCCATGCATTCTCTGATGAGGTCTTAAATCACATTTCAGGAGGCCAACACCCTCATCAGTGCTTTCTTCTTAACTGCCCAGATTAAGACAAACAGTTCATTCACTAACACAGAGTAGTGCCATGGTTTCCTTGCAGTTTGGGGGAAATAATATAATGCACTTGTCTCAAAGGTAAAATTAATCTTTATTAAAAACAATTGGGATTTTATTGAATATAAATCGAATATCACTTCAATAAAGCAGTCTGTCAGACCATTTAATAACATTTTCAGGCTATGTCAAAATATTTTGCAGGTACTGCACTACTGTAGCTGCAAACTCTACTGAAGATATTTGTATATATGAGAAATTACCTTTATAATCTCCTTATTAATATTGTATGTGCAGATACCCATGTATGAAGACTGATTAACCTGCTAAATTCCTTCTGAAGCTTAATAATAACAGTAATTTTATGTAGTCGTATTTAATGTTGTAGTTGTGTTTAATGTTGACTGAAACATGTAAGTTTCAGCAATCCATTGACACTGACATCTGAAACTTTGGCTGGACTAAAACCCACTATTCAGTCCATTAATTTCTGTGTTTGATAATTCAGACTTTAATCTTTTCTTTATTCCTTTCCTACAACCATTCAAAATACCATTCAAAAAAAAGAAGGAAAGGTCCTCTTAAAAGTGAAGACAAACATTGTAAACGTCTGTGAGTATTTGTTACCTTTGTCCAATTTTAACAGTTTTGACTGAATGATTAAAGGTGAAGAATGAGATGAAAAATTGCTTCTTTTTCTCTCCTAGTACTAGACTCCAGTTCAGCAAACCAAACTGATCTATGTGTCCTGCTGTGTCACTTCTCCATTTGTTCATCAGTATGTCTGTTATTCACGATTTAAAATATTTATTGACTAAAGATCACCCTGGGCCACAGCAGTGTGTGAAAACTTCAATCATTGAAAAGAAAGTGAAAAAAAGCAGGTAGTCAAGAATTAAAAATCATATTTTTGTAACCTAAATAAACCTCTTTAACCTAAATTCTGTCTGCTAATTACATGTAGGAAAAAAGTTAGTGACTACTTCTATTGTCATGCCAGACTCAATGGGTGGTTAATCCTAATTTGAATTTTAATTCAGTTTCAAATGAGTGTAAGGAGTGTGAAATATTGGACTAGAACAATTTATAGTGAAATAGAAACTCTGGGGCAGCCTTCATCTACACATGCTTTTATCTGGATGCAAAAAATGTTTACTCTTTATAGAACATTTTTTTTACTTCATTTTTCTTCACAAAATACAGTGATTATTCTAGAATGTCATAGAAGCCTTAATACTCTACTTCTTAAAAGAAACATGCCTGTGTCAGAAGCAGTTAAACACAAAGTTGTTTGGAGTTATTAAGCGCATTTTTACCATCTTACTTTCCTGTACTTTGTGTGTGCAATTTAAAAGACAGGCACTTTGTCAGAATTGCAATTTCATGTTTAACAAAAAAGGGAAAATAAAAGAAAATAAATGGCTTTGAGTACCATGCCTTAGTATTGTAACTGTGTGAAGGAACAGCATTCATCAGCGTGGTATCTTAATTTCTTACCTGCTGAGTTTTGAGGCATATAAAATCATATCCCACTCTCCAAGACACAGAAGGCATAACAGTACAGTTTACAAGCTGCTTGAGAATTAAATACTCTTTCCTAGACAGTGTCCAAAGACAGCAAACAACTATGCTCATAGCCAATGTAGTTTAACTTGGTTAAACAATCTAAAGACACAAAGGACTGTCTTATTCTTTGGCAACATTTTCTTCAAGCAATGTGGTTGTAACACACTAAAAAAGAATAAAGTAAAAAAAAATTAATATGAAGATGAAGAATTAATTTAAATTTTGCAGGGCTTTTCTGAAGGTGAAGGTTTGTACTCTTATCTATTTTTTTTTTGTGCTATGGTCAATCAGACTGTAAAAGTAAATCAACCAGCCAAACAATAAATATAATCTACAAATTTTATGTCTGCTTGTAAAGTAAATAAACACATAGACAAAACCTTGCTGTTTGATGCTGTGAGAGAGGACAATATATACTTGTGCACTCTGCCTAGTCTTGAGAGCTAGTGAACATCCCATTGAAACCTGTTGCAATGCACATGAAGGAAAATTACAGGTGTCCACCCCCAATAGTCATCTGTGCCTGTAGCATGCTTCTGTTGTACGGGAGTTACTGGAAAGCATCATCAAGGTAGGCCAGACTGCTCTTTAGGATTATGAGGTAGCTCAGCTTTACAGTGACGATGTCATTTCCCTGGGAGGATTCTATGGCAGCAGCTCATTGCATTGCATATGCACTCATTAGGCTAAATTTGTAATTTTTAGCACAAAACTAAAGCTGAATCTCAAGAGATCCAGAGATCCTTCATAAGGGGCATGGTGTTGGGGAGCACATGGGCTGAAAGGAAATGAAGTTGCTACTTCTTTTTTTATTTTTTCCTTTTTTCTTTTTAAAAACAAAACCAAAAACAAACAAAACCGCCCAAACAAGCAAACAAAAACTGGCCAACCCCTCCCCCCACTTCCCCCCGCCAAAAGGCCTCATTTCACCAGGACAAAAATATGTAAGTTTGTTTATTATCCAGCTCCTGGCACAATGTGGCCTGGGGGAGCAGGACACAGCTGTCTTGCACAAGACCCTGAATGCAAGCACAGCCCACCAAGTGTTCTTACTTTCCAGGAGCTCTGGCAGCACAGCTATTTATAAACCAGGACACTACCCCACAGCAACAGTTGTGTGTAAGGCAGGAGCATCCTGTCAGGGACATATGGGACTCTGCAGGCTGTGATGAAACCTGGGGAGGCAAGGACATGGTCCCACACACAAACCATCAAAGGGATCTGCAGGGGAACTCAAACTCACCTGCACCCTGGTTTGAGTTGGATCCATGCGTACCCCACTCCTGACCCGTCTGTCTGGTCCCAGCATTTGCACACAGGGGTCTTTCTTCCCCTAATTGACTGTGCTGACCTCTGCTCTTCCTTGCAGCCTGAGGACTGCCTTTGTCTCAGCTCTTATCTTGGCAGTCCCTCGTCCCTCATCCTCACCCTGTAACCCACCGACTGGAGTTTCCTGTTTTCCACCCCTGCACACAGCAATCTCTGCCTTATCTCCCTGCTGGTTTCATTCTCAGCTCCATCTGTTCATTTGACATTTATGAACCTCATCAAGCTTTTGTTTTCAGACCCATCCAAATTTAAATACCTTCCATTGTATTTGTGCTTGCTCGGTTCTCACATTTGTCACTGGGATGATAACTGTGCTGAATAACCTAAATTTGGTTCTAAATTTGGTTCTGACTTCAGCTTCTATCCTTTTCAAAAAGCCTGCTGTGCTGTCAAAGCCTCACAATGAGGTCCCCATAGCAAAACAGTCCTTTTTTTGCTCAGTGCCTGTCAGGCATTCTCCAGATGCATGAAACTTCTCATATAAGCATAGCTCCTCATCCTATCCCTGTCTTCTTCCAGCCATAAAATGTATTTATTTGTCTTCAAACATCATCTGATTTTGTCAGACTCTCTCTTAGTTTCATGCATTTAATGATTTACACTCCTGTGAGAAGCATTGTTTATTATTTCAGGATGATTCTGCCATCTCTAAATTCAACAGGAAACCTTTCCTTCACCTGGCTTTCCTTCTCAGCAGAGGACAGGTTTGAAAAGAGAATACATTTTTTAACAGTATATTTTTTAAAACATATATTCCCTCCTCACTTATGGTTATATCTCTTGGATGCTTTACTCTCATCTGAAAATGTCTCATTCCCCCATAATTTTTTTCTGTAGTGAAGTGTTGCATAGATAAAGGCAGGAAGGAAATATACCTAACTTAATTTATCCTTATTTTTATCTCTAAATCTGATTTAAATCCCTCAGTTATTAAATCGGCTCAATTCCAAGTATGCCACCTGCACAGGATACTACAAGAAATATGCTGCAATGAGAAGGCCAGCTCAGGAGCTGAAACTTAAAGAGAAAAATATCCTACAATTCCCCTGCCCCTGACAAACAAAACCTTAAAAGCAAAAAAACCCCATTTCAAACATGCAAAGTGTAGCCTAACATTGATATTCTAACTTTCTAGATAATTTAAAACTCCACACTCTCTAGTCACCTTACTAAAGCATCCACAGAAAATAGGTACCTCACTGTTGTGGGTTTTTTTATCCATAAACTAGTTGGGTTTTTTTAATATTATCCTAGGTTCTTAGGTTAGAGTCTTTGGCAGTATGCAAGTATCCTTCTGACTAAAACAGCTATCAACTTTTCCTTTTATAGCCTTCAATTTATAGCCTTCAATTTTTTGGGTTCCTGTGTTCCCTACAAATACCTGCTTTGTTCTTGTCCAAATGATTCCCTAGACAGACACTTTTCCTTCCCTAGTAATAAAATAATAATAAGTAATAAAAATAATAATAGTAATAAAAAGTACCTAGTAATGGTTCAAATAGGTTTAGTGAATATTTTTATCTTAATCCAAGGAATTTTAGTTCCATTATCAGCTTCACTGCTCATCACTGAATTTTATTTAATGTACCTATCTTTCATTATTTTTAAGACTGTTTAACATTCTTCATCAAATAAATCACGGCTCTTCACTTCTCTGATTTCCCAACATGCTTTCAAAAATTTTTGCATTTAAAGATGTTTTTCTCCTTCTCTCATATTTTCCAGCTTAGTCCACAAAGTGATCCAAACATAGCCAAAGAGTTTTCACAAACTCTCTAAAAATCAATGACACTCATTTTGCCAAGCCATAGAACGAAATGATGATCACAGCAGATATTGCTACACTATAAAGTCAAAGGAACTCAAAATTGTAGAAAATTAATTAACAAGAGTATCTTTCTGAAATTAAATACGACAAAGAACCGCAAGAGTAAACAGAGGCAATGGCATAGTTCTGAACTTGTTATTTCATGACCAGCACGTGATCAACTAGCAACACCTGTATTAATAGCTATCTCAGAGTTGACTTCTGACTTTTCCAGGGTATAACACAGGGCAGCAGGATGGATTTGTGCAATTAAAGTGCAAATACCTGGGCTGACTTTTAAAGACCAGATGTGCTTCAATTAAACAAGCCCTGAGGTTTGCTTAAAACCAGCACCTGCTTCCTGGTTACATGAAGTCACCTGGGTTTCTGTGTAAATTTTAAGTTTTGAATGTCTTGGGCTCTTTTTAAATGGTAAATGCCTCTATTTAAGTACTTCTTTGCAAACAAGTCAAATTACCTTTTCTGCAAGGTATGTTCCAAATTTAATTCTCACCCTTCAGCTTCCTGCACGGGTTTGCTCCTAGATGTTGTAATAGCCAAGAGCTAAAAGCTGCCCACTGTGCTGTCCCTCAGTACCTAGTTTTTGATGCAGTGAACAATGGCAGAATTGAAAGCAAACCTCTTAATGAGTCAGCACAGCTGGTTAAACTACAGCATCCCTTAGGCCACAGGAAAAAAGGCCAAGTTAGTCAGTAGCTGTAATCTAATTTCTCTTGGCACCTTGCGGACATGTTCATAGGCTCTGCCTGGCAACTCCCCAGTTTATAACAACACAGATTTTACTTTGGGGATGAGCACATATGCACCCTCTGACTAGGGACTCCCTCGTGCCATCTGTTGTGTGTCAGCTGTACTGAACCAGCATGCATCAAAAAACTCACACATTTTGAGACTTGCAGGTAAGACAAAGCCGACAACTGCCTCCTGGCGAGCAGATTCATAATTAGAGGAACAGGGCTTTCCACAGATCCACAAAGTGAGCTCAGTTGTTCAGCTTAATAAAGCTCAGGTTCTGCATCCATGCTGTACTTAAAAATATATTACTATATTAGATTTGGCAGGTAAGAAATCAGCCGGATGTTATCTCAGTCAGTATCGTTTTCAGATATTGGAAGAAATTATGATTTCTGTGTAAATCACTGTCTGCCTACTTTCCTCTCAGTCTTATTCAGTGGTAGCTGATATAGACAAGAGTTTTAAAACCATTCATTTTTAAATTAGTACTCAAGGGCCTCAGCTAGATTAGGAGCTGAGGTTGATTTTAGGGTGTTTTTAATGCCTGGTGGGATCTATGACAAAGGGGTAGGGCAAGAAAGTAGGTCTTAATTTTTTTTCTGATAGTCTTTTAAATAGTTAGTGGAAAACTTCGCAATTGGCAAGCATCATAAGCCAACTGGCCTAGTAAGTGGTCTAATACAACAGAGCAGAAATATCTCAGTGAATGAGCAGCAGTTTACAGGGCCTCTCCAGTGGCAGAGGAAAAACTGCAAAATAAAGCTGCAGCTGTATTCAGCCTGGTGAGGCAGACTGAATTTTTTACGTGGAAGAAGCTTGCTAGGGACTTACAAGGTAATGCAAAAAGCAAAAGTGTCCTTGATTTAAAGCAGAGTAAGCAACTGGTTCCTCAAGGTGCTTTTCTCAATTCCCTAAAGCATTGTGTCACTATATATGTTGACATCATGGTTTTCAAACTATCTTAATTTTTATTCTAACTCCTCTTTCGATTATTCTGCTCAAACAAAAAAAAAAGAAAATCTTATGTTTAAACACAGCTTAGAACAACATCACTTCTGAACCTGCAAAAACTGTTTTATCTCCAAGGCAGCCAAAGAGCAGGATCAACAAAGCAATCCATGACTATTTTTCTCTGGGTGCCTGTGGGGAGAACAGATATTTGATGATTTGCCTGGAGCATTGGAAGGCTTAGCATCAGCTTTCAAAGTGTAAGATGCACTTACTAAGAGAGGGACGTGAAATATTCAGAATACATTAGACTGGTCTTCTGCAGTGTCTGATGAAACTCTGGGCAAAGGGATCATTCAGTTTATCCAAAGGTGTTCAGCTTGCAGAAGCCAGAGGGAGCTGACATCACCTGCTTGACTGATCATAAGCATGAAGATGTTATGGTTCTCCATCTACAGCATTTTCAGAGGGCCTGACTTCATAGCTAGTAAGTCTTGACAGGTTTTTACCCAGCTGGTCATTTCTAGAGGGCGAATAACTTACACACCTCAGTAGCACTTAGTGAATTACAGTTTTTTGTGCTAGTATGTAAAAGACATACACATGGTATAAGCATGCAATTTTATATGCCTAAACACACAGACAAACATCTATGAGAAAAAATGTGGAGCTAATAATGAGTTTAATTTGGCTTTTTCTTACTTTTAATGAGCATGATAAACCTCAGAAACACAGTATCAGGAACATCAAAGGAACATGAGAAAGGATTTTGTTGGTGTTTTCATAGTGTAAATCACAGATATCTGACTGAAAGGATCCTTTATTCTATTGACATAAAATCTCCCATCTGAAGCTGTAACTGGTGAGACTGTGCTATTCATTTGGATCAAGTGTCCCACATTGCTTTGTCTTGTTTGGTGATCTCTAATTCACAGTTTTAGGGAAAAGGTGCTCAGGTATTTAATGCTAGGATGCAGGTTTTCCTTTACCAAGGAAGCACCTGAAGAAGTAGACAGAAACTCACCTCTTCTGTCTCCCTCTAGCACAAAGTTTCTGGTGACGAGCCCAGGCAACAGGCAAACTCTGCCAAGGACCCTGCCTCGCACTCCTCCCAAGATATTTTTCTTCAGCAACACCCTGCTGATCCTGAGAGCATGGTGCAGCTTGGGGTATAGGAGCAGGCCGTGTCCTCTCTTGTGGGCAAGGCACTGCCAGCCACCAGCACTGTACTCTGCTCCTCTCACATCCCCAGGGACTGTACAGAGGTGTACAGAAAGAGGAGGGAAAGCAGATAGAGAAATAATTCAGAGAGGGAAATAAGCTCCAGAACTATGCAAATGGAGAAAACAATGATGTGGAGCTCTTTGCTCCCAGAAAGCAAATTCCAGAGATGTGAGCAAGAACTGAGTCTGCTAATTGGCATGTGCAAGCAGAAATTATCCAGTGGAGGCCAGGTTTTGCAAGATGTTTAGGTGGCCACAGATGCTGATAGACACGTAGCCCCAGATAATTGGAAACATTTAGTGTTTACCTGTCTCTAGTAAAATTAAAAAATCTTAATTGAGTGTCAACATCTGATTAATTTCTGTGGGTTTGGCCCTTGTGTGTTTTCAGAGAGGAGGGCCTTATCAGATTCCTCAGGTACCTACATACCTTTACAAATCTGTCCTCACATGTCTAAGTAAAGATGTGAAACACAATCAACACTCATTTCATTTCCTCTAACCTGTATCAACAAGTCTTTTTTTGACAGTTAAAGCTCAGAAATTGCATAACTGTAACTTAAATCCTGACTGAATTGTTAATAGGCTGCTGCTTTTTAACCTCCAGATTTTAAATTGGTTCTTCTATGAGGATTTTTGGCACTGGTCCATAGTTTTTCCTTCTGGATCTCATTCCCCCGAGTAATAATCCTTCCTCTCTTATTTTTTGCCTACAATCGGGACTGGATAATCTTGCTTTATTTTTTGAAATTAACCAATAGTGATATTTTTTTAAAAAGGAGCAAATGTACATAAAACACTCAGACATCTGGATCTGACAGTCAAGAAGTCAGTGTTGCCTTATGATCACATGCAATTGTCACAGATCCATCTTACAGAACATAGCTTCACATTCTGCATGTTCTCCAGCGTGTCCAGTGCCTTTTTTTTCCTTGTTGTCAGAGCAACACATAGGTGATTACCTAGTTTGGTCTTGCTGTGCTCATTTCATTTCCAATGTAATTTCATCTCACCATTCCTCTGTTATTATATTCAGTGATTCACTTTGATTTGTCTTTTCTTAACCATTGCAGAAGCTGGCATTTTGACAGCCTTGAAAATCATCTGTTCAGGGAGTAACAAGTGCAGGCAGCACTGCAGATTTTCCCAATCCTGTTCAAATAGGATATCCCAAGTCCACAAGAGAAACCACTCTCAGGTCTAAAAGCTTTTTCTTTGCTCAGATCATTCGGGTTTTGCATTCCTTTGTAAGGCAGCATGCAAGCATGGACTGGTTAATGGTGGCTGCAGCAGTACCTCTCTGACAGCATCTTGACATGGGCCAAATTCCTGATTTGTAGAAGCCAGCATCTGATGGCAATATATTTTTTTGTCACAGCTGCCTTAGTTTGGTTTTGAACAAAAGACCTGGAGATGAAAGGCAATATTTTAGCCTCTTGAGACATTCAGTACACTTTATCATCTCTCTTTCTCACTACATATTTTATTAAATCTCTGGGTCTTTTTCTTTTTTCTTCCAAGCTTTAATTCATCCTCCTTGAACCAGAATTAGGCCTCTCAATAGAGCATGACCCACATATTCCAGAATATCTACTGCACCTTTTGAGCCCTCTCTCTTCTTGGTATCAATATGCTTTCCATGGACCAGAAGAGTTCCATGTCTCTTCTGTTCTTTGTCTGCCTTCTCTTGGTATAAAACATTCCATAATACTAGTGGGTTTGGTGTTAATGGGTACAGTTTGATTCTGACTTTGACAATGCTAATAACTTCCTGGACATGGGGAAGGTCAGGCTGTATTTCTTCTTGTCCTGCTTGAAATATGTGCCATAATATTAAATTAAATAAATATTGCCTCTGTCAGTAACACATGATTTTAATGGCAGACTTGGCTATACTGAAGTATGATTTAACAGCAATGAAGGCACTTATAGCATCCAACCTTATTATGAAATAAATTAGTACCCATCATAATGGTGTGACATTGACTCCTTTAGACAGGGTCCTCCCCATTGTGTTTTTTTTATAAATAATAAGAAACAGCTTCTAAAATTTGCTAGCTTCATTTTTTTCCCCTGAATGCACTAAGAGCACTAGCAGACAAGATTATTGTCTATCACTCTTTGTCAACAACATCATTCCAAATTAAGTGAACCATAGATGTTTTTTCTACATTTTTCTCTACTGGTTGCAACTTGAAAAAAATAAAGTCAGCAACATATTTTACTGTATCCAGCCTATTAGAATTCCCCAGTTACCCCGCTATAGCTTGGCATGTTAAGTACATGTGAGTCCTGAATTCTCCTGATCACAGTGACTTATTACATATGATTAAAACCAAGCATCATGATAGAGTGTTGGAGAGCAGTGAGCAATTGAAAGACAAAGCCTGTGACATCTGGCTGAACACCCTGTCCTTCTGGTGGGGATAATTTATGGTTTGTTTTGATTTCTTCACTGAAGTGCCATGGTGTAACTTTTCTGACCTCACATGTATGGGATTTGTGGTAGTTCAAATCATCATCAGGCCATCATAAATGCTCTCAGAAGTAACAACACAAAACAATTCAACAGGAATTTATTGAGGAATTTTGATCAAGTCCTGAAAACAGGAATGGATTGACCTTTGCAAAATTTTGGCTGAGAAGGAAAATTTCTTGAATCCTATGCCCTCTGATATTTTGCAAGAAATGTGACCACATAAAAAATTGAGTTATTCCCTAAAGCTTAAGAATCATTCACTTAGAGACATTATATTATTTTTATGCATGATGCCAGGCTAATATAAAGTACTTGTGCCGTTATTTTCCTTTATAGTTTTCTTCTTCCCTTCTTTGAGGATTTCCTTCGAGGTTTATATAGAATGAGTGTGGGTACTGCAACTGTTAATATCAATAATATTTAGCAATTTCTTTTTGCGATGTTATACACAAGCTGCAAACAAAAGAGTCAGTGACACTAAAAAAACCCCAATTATTGTCTGCAAACTCTTATTATTATTATTATTATTATACTTAAAAGTATTATTATTTTACCTGTAGAATACAATTAATTTATTCATGTATTCATGTTACAAGCAATAAGGTCTGCTTTCTAAAGAGACAAACTGTTTAATATCAAAGTTAGATGATATTATGGAATGGTGCAGAGCAGTTTTTCAATATTATCTCTTTAAAGATATCAAAAGCCTAGACAGGAAATATGTCTTGAAATATGTCTTAAAATATGGTGGGGTTTTTTCCTTAAGTGCAGGAGAGTGTTAGAGTGTTGTCCTTGTCTTGCTTGCTTTCTTCCCATCAAATATCTGAGACTTAATGTTTTTATAATCTTAAATCATTTCCAATATATTAATATACTGCATTGATCTACCATTCATCTGGTTGTTGAGAGGAGGACATTAATGGTTTCCATTAGTCCATTTCCTAATTTCCATGTGTTCTGATGATAATAAATCTTTGCCTCATCCGTGTGCAAGGAGCAGCTGGTTCCAGCAGAATGGACTGCATTGCAGATAATGGAGGTTTCTAGAAGGACAAAAAAGCACAGGGCAATGACTGTCTCTCCAGCAGGAAGAACAGCAGGTTCTTTTGCAGAATACACTCGTGAGAA
>VXBC01007990.1:250987-274718 GCA_013399945.1 Ploceus nigricollis
TCGAGGTTTATATAGAATGAGTGTGGGTACTGCAACTGTTAATATCAATAATATTTAGCAATTTCTTTTTGCGATGTTATACACAAGCTGCAAACAAAAGAGTCAGTGACACTAAAAAAACCCCAATTATTGTCTGCAAACTCTTATTATTATTATTATTATTATACTTAAAAGTATTATTNAAATATGGTGGGGTTTTTTCCTTAAGTGCAGGAGAGTGTTAGAGTGTTGTCCTTGTCTTGCTTGCTTTCTTCCCATCAAATATCTGAGACTTAATGTTTTTATCATCTTAAATCATTTCCAATATATTAATATACTGCATTGATCTACCATTCATCTGGTTGTTGAGAGGAGGACATTAATGGTTTCCATTAGTCCATTTCCTAATTTCCATGTGTTCTGATGATAATAAATCTTTGCCTCATCCGTGTGCAAGGAGCAGCTGGTTCCAGCAGAATGGACTGCATTGCAGATAATGGAGGTTTCTAGAAGGACAAAAAAGCACAGGGCAATGACTGTCTCTCCAGCAGGAAGAACAGCAGGTTCTTTTGCAGAATACACTCGTGAGAAAGGGGAGGATGTGGAGACAGGCGACGAGGCTCAAGCTGTACTATGTGACAGCACAGTACAGCATCAGCATTTTACAGCATCAGCCTTGTAAAATCAGAGAGGAGGGGTGAAGGATGAGTCTCAGTGTCAGGGTTCAGCAGTGTGTCTCCCAGATGGGAGGCAGCTTGAGCCTAGGCCACTCTAACTGGGCAGAGTGACCACATACCTTCCTAAAAACTGCACCACGGAACATAGTTGTAATTCCTTGTGTATTTGTCATCCCCATGTTCTTGGCTTTGAACTGTCTTATTCTCTGATTAGCAGTGAGTTTAAACATTTTGTGCAGTTCCTATATGTTATCTGAAATAGAAGGGTGGGCATGAAGTTGAGTTGAACTAAATATATAAGGATGGTGTTGATTTGATAGACCAAAAGAATAAACTCTGCATGTATTCACAGGCTTGCACAACACCAATACCATGAATTTCTTATCTTCCTTGCTTTTTCTTTGCCCCTCAGACTTGATCTAGGTATCTTAACTTCCTGGATTTCCTGCCAAAACCATTAAAGTGGCAACAGTTAATGCAGCACTATTCCAAAATCTTATTTTCCATTCTAAAACTTCAACACCCTGGGAAAGCACTATGCTTTGGAGCACAGAGCAGAAAATTTGAAATGTTCTGTGGAGGGAAACATCTAGGCAGAGGAGTAATTTTGAAAAAAATGCAAGTTTTGTTCTGGAAGGAAACAGTGATGTCAGACTGAGCTATAAAATCCTTGGATCAGCCATGGCATCCTCTACTCTTTCACCCTGAGAAAGGAGCTACATATCCCGGACCCCTCAGAGGCACCAAGGAGGCCCTCAGTGATTGATGGAGGTCCTGGCTTCACAACAGGCAGGGCCTAAAGGAGTCCCAGTGTCCAGGCTTCTGCCTTGCAACAAGACTGCCACAGGACTAAGTGCCCAGACTCTTCAACTCATTGCCTTTTTTTAGAGGCTCCTTGCATTTCAGACATTTTGACAGATGCTCATTTTCACTAAAACCCCATGTATTATGTTGAGATCTGTTTAGATAATGGTGGAAAGAGGGTGTCTAAATTTGTGTCTTCTCTTGTTGTGATCAGATCTTGTTCATTTTCATGTAACCAGCACATGTTTAAATAACTGAATTCTGTATAGTTCTGTGAATTTTGAAATGTATCAGAGTAATGTAGGCAGGGTGGGAATAAGGCTCATACATAATACAGAATTCCATTGCTATCCAGGAGCGGGACAGGAATATGCCTGTTTTCTACATGCTGGTCAGAAAAAATATTGCATATTGTAGTGTAGTGTAAAAAAAAATAGCTAATGAATCACCAGAGCTGTTCCATGTACCAGACTTCTGCATTATAGAAAGAATCCTTCTTTGAAAGGGAATGGATTAGTCTGATCTGCTTTGTATCTGAAAAGCAGATGCCACCTCTGCTTTTTCTGTTTTCATAGTGAAGGCCTGTGGCAGCAACGAGTAAAGTAAATTAGAAGAGCTTAGAGGTAAGATACATGGAATCATCATTCCTCCTTTAGGAGCAGATAGTAACAAAAGCTCATGAAGTTGTTTTCCTTGGCAAGATTTCAATCTTAAGTCTCTAAAACGTAATGATTTGATGGTCATGACTTGGCAAATCATTCTTAAAAGTATCTCATGGTCACACATATTGCTCAGTTTGAACTTGGCCTGACATAATCTGTTTCAAAGTTGGACATAATATTCAGGATTTCAGAGTTTATTGATAAGAAGAGGAAAAGAAAAAGAGATCTTTAAAGAAGACGTTCACATACATCACAGAAAGAACATGCACACATACAAACCTGTAAGAGAGAAAGTAAGGGTAGTATGAGGCAGGAATTCTGATGCAAAATAAAATGTGTTAAACAAAGCATCTGCTGAACATGGGGTGTCCATTTTGCCAAGATATTTATTGGAAGAATTATTTTGGCCATAGTGTTGTACACAGTGTTTTAGCTTACAAGTTTTAAAATTGCTTTGAAGTGGATGGGAAGAACCCAGACAATCAATGCCAAGAAAAAATAGTCATGAAATTGAACAAGTTTTCTACCCCCACCCTCACCATAAATACTTCAGGAAGTTCTCAATATATTGTCAGACTCTGAGGACTGCATCTTAGTGAAGAAGCTGGGAAAGAAAGATTAAGGGGAANATAAGAGCAAACAATAAATGTTTAGCAGCACACTACCTCCCAGGGCAGTTGACAACCTATGTGTTGCATCTAATACTATTTAAGCAGGGCTATTCCTGAGTTCAGCCACTGAAATAAATCACAGGTGCAACCAATAGAGTTGCCATGGCATGAGAAGTAAGTGCTATATTTTATGATTGTACACTGATTTTAAAAGCTTTCTTCAATCTATTTTAGCTTGAGGTATGAATGCCTAGACTGAACAAGCACTGTGAGCACTGGAGCACCCTCCAAGCATATAGACTCTTCTTGGGAAGAAGTCCTGTCAAATGAATGTGTGAGCTTTGGGTGGGTGATTCTAAATCAGTCTTTCCAGTCTGATGAATAATTATGGCCTTTCCCAAATAATTCTGTGTGGTAGTCACAGAATGACTGCAGAAATGGTTTCTCCTGAATGCTGTAGTTAATATGTGTTCAAGCAGAAAGAGTAGAATTGTAATTGCAGGCTAAAGGAAGAGAGTAGTGAGAGACACAGCCTGGGAGATGACCTCTTTCCTGTTGCTGGGGGACAAAAAGGAATTTGCACTTTTTTCCTGATGTTAAAAAATCAAGATATGGAGGAGAAGATGGGATGGGTGAAGGCAGAGAAAGGGGGACTCTGAGGAGGAACAAAATGACCAGATTTGCATTGGCAAGTGAGGTTCTTCATACAGCAAGAGCAACGGTGTTGGCATCACAGTTAAACAACAAACAAGCTTCTTAACACCTGTGCTGCTTTTAAAGTGCCTGAGAACCTTGGGAAGCTTTGACAGGTTACTTGACATTGTAAAATATTGCTGCTTAGCTTTTGAGCTATACCTCTGCAGGGCAAGCATGAAGAACAGAAGACGTAAAGCTTTGTGGGAATTGATACAAAGTTGATTTAATGTCATTGGGCTTAAATGGGTAGTCTCAGATCACCATTCTGCTCAGCAGAAAGTACTACAGCTTGTGCTCACAGAACAGCAGAAGGCTACTTAGTTAAGCCTAAGTCTGTCTTTGCAAAGGCATGCTTGTTGTTTGTCCACCTGTGGCCATTAGGATGTTCTGATTTTATTTAAACAACAATGGCTCTCCAGTCAGAGACATATATTGATTCAGTGTATTCTTTGTACTATAGTGAAAATCATGATCCACATCTTATGATTTCAGTGGTTGGAAATACACTTACACCAACTAAACCCAAAATAATTATGCAATTAATAATTATGATAATTGTTCTTTGCTTCATATTATATTGAGTTTTATTCCATATGCTCAGTTTCCGCATCTCTCCATGACTCTGTTTGTCCTTCCCTCATTGGTATAATAACATTGTTTATCTCAGTTTGCAGGCAAGCTGCAAACCTTAGTGCACACTGGTTTTACCCATTACAGTTAGAATAGACTGTAAGAATCAAAGATGGATGGTGCTTGAGGAACTGTACCCAAAAAAAAAAAAATAGCATTCATTTTCCATTGCCTTAAAAATCAGGAATACAGTCTACTAAATGATAGATTATGCACAACATGCAAAGGCTTTTAAAGCAGTAGAAGAAAGGGGTTACCAGTGAAGAAAGAGCTATGCTCAGGAGCAATAAAGATTCTGGGAAGGAAGTCAGAAAAGATTAATTTGTAGTATGTGTATGTAGTATGTGTATGTGTAGTATTTGGAGTATGTGAGAGGAATTAGCTTTCATATCAAAGGTACCCTGTACTTGTTCTTATGAACTGCTCATAGATCTTCAGAAAAGATGTACATCTGAAAAGAGTCTAGAAAAAGGAGAGCTGGGAGGAATTAGTTAGAGATTATGTAGCAGTAAACTTAAGAAAAGAACTTGTAGAAATATGGCAAAATTTCAGCTTAATGGAAAGCAGGAGTAATGTAGTCAATACAAAGGGGCAATAAAAATTCACTTGATGTAGATAGGTGAGGAACAGGAGCTGTTAGGCAGTTTATTCCTCATGGTAAAAAAATGTCAGTTAATGGTGCTAAAGGAANNNNATGGTGCTAAAGGAAAAAAGGAAATCAAGAGCATATGCCATGAAAGGATATGTAACACTAAACAAGAAGAATATCTAGCAGTCATAAGAGTGTGCCCTCTTTCAATTCACAAACATCAGAAGACATATCCAAAAATGAATGTGTGGCAGTTGCACAAACTGCAGGACTGGAACAAAACAAAACAAATCATACCTCTTCTCTGCTATTTTTAGTTTAAATTAAAGTAAAATAAAAGTCCTAAAGAATGAAACCTAATATTGCAAAAAGTAGTTTATGAGTACAAATTCCTTGGAACACATCTACAAATATACAGACATGAAAAATCATCCTTCACTGAGTATATCAACTCAATCTTCAAACTGTGTGGATGTCTCCTGGAGTGTTCCAGTACAGATTGCTGATCAAGTGTGATAGCTGGTGTGTTAGCTATTTTTCATATGGAGGTTGGTTTAGAATTAGATTAACAATTTCATTTTCTGTGAAACCTGAGGCTATGTTTTGAGTATTTTCCAAAGACTAAAAGGTACAACACTTTGTAAATTACTCACATGGGGCTGTATTGCCTCCTCTCCTTCCAGATTTACCTTTACTCACACAAGTGTGCTCTGATGGGCTTGGAGCTAGTTTGTAAGATGCTTTATTCTCCCATCAGTGTTTATGATTATCACACGCAGGGGAAAGTCCTCCTCCTCTTATCCATTGCAACTGTGGCAAGTCCACAAGTTCCCATTTGTGAGAGAGTCTTCAAGAGTTCCTTTCAGATAAGTCTTCCATATTAACAGCTATTCCCATATACAACAGATTGAAGACATGTAGGTATGTTTTATATCTACTAGAAATACACCATTACCTAGGGAGAAATACCACTGCTCAGGGATCTCCCTTGAGGAGCACAGCTTTAAAACTGGAACATAGCCCAGACCCTTAGAGCAATGTCAGAGCAGCTCCCAACCAAATCTTGGAGGACATGCAAAGAAAGATAAGCAACTCAAGGGCTAGTCACACGGAAGTGAAAATCTGATATATTTTAATATTGCAGGTATTATGCATTTGTTGTGCAGTATATGAAGAACAACTCAAATGCCAGATGACTGTGGCAGCTGCTGCTGATTCAAGGCAAGAGTTTGTCTGAATGATGAAACCATTGGGGAACTACTGCAACTGAAATAAAGAAAACTGGAAAGTCTATAGGGGCAATCTTCTCTAAATTCTGAGTCCTCCAGATTTTCAGGAAGATAGTCAACCTATCACAAGACCACCTTGAATAAATGGGAACACATGGCTGAGCCCCAGTGCAAATGTTCTTGGCCCACAGTAGGTGGAAACAAAGACAAGCAGTAAAGGAGAACCATGGAAACATTTTCTAGGCATGCAGAATATTGTTGGAAAAGCTAAATTCAGCTAAGACTGAAATTGCCAAAGGACACCAAAGGCAAAAACACAAACTTCTATCTGCACAAGTGAATATAAATAATAAGAAACAAGTATGTCATCATGAACGAAAATGAAGTGCTTGAATTAGTGACAGTGGACATGTCAAAGGCTGAGATATTTTGTTTTTATTTCCTTGGCCTTCATGGAAACAACATCCCATGTCTACCCTGACAGAGCCCCTAGGAAGACATCTGCTACTAGCAATGGATGAACATGAACTCTGAACTTAGTTTGGCTATTATGGTAAAAGACAATACAAAATGTTTCTTTACATAAATTCACAGTAGAAGGAAAGTCAAGGAGAATCTCCATCCCTTATTTGGTGGTGTTGGGAAACAGTGACAAGGGATTAGGAAAAGGCTGAGGTACTGAACACCTTCTTTTCCTCAGTCTTTTATGGTAAGAGCATGGAAGACAGAGATGGGGAGCTGGAAGACAGCGATGGAATAGAGCTGGAAGAACTGGAAGAGAGAGCTGGAAGACAGAGATGGGGAGCAGAATGGAGTTCCCATAACAACCCCAGAAGAAATGGTCAGTGACCTGTTACACACACAAGTCTATGGAGCTGGATGGGATGCACCCAAGGGTACTGAGGTTCCTGCCAGAAATGCTTCCTGAGCCACTGTCAGTCATTTCTCTAACTGGGAAGGCCTCAGTTTACTGGAGATTAGCCAATGTGATGTCCATCTATGAGAAGGACCACAAGGAGGATCCAGGGAGCTGCAGGCCTGTCCTCGGTGCTGCAGGAGGTCATGAAACTGATGATCTGGAGTGTCATCAAGTGCTAGATGTAGAACAACCAGGCAGTCAGGTCCAGCCACCATGACTTTGTGAAAAGCAGGCCCTGCTTGACCAAGCCAATCTCCCTCTCTGACGGAGTGATTCACTTGTAGATGTCATCTATCTGGACTTCAGTAAAGAGTTTGACATAGTGCTGCACTATCTGGTGGAAGGGCCTATGTCCAGCAGTCTCACAATTCTTGTCTTTGCCTCCATTGCTTTGTCTGTCACTTTGTAGGGCTTTCTTCCACATTCTCCTTATGTTTTGTCAGTCTAAAAGAGATCAAAGGTATTACACGTCAGTTATGTTTCATAGATATGAAATAGCAAGTACCTGATGTTGAGCAGTTCAATGTTCACAGTGCAATGACCTGCATGATTTTTCACACTAAGAGACTTTGAGTGGCTTTAAATGAGCATGAATTTAATGTTCTTGATGCACAAGTTGTTCAGCAGTAAGACAAACACTTCAATTCTAGTACTAAGATGAACTGTAGGAAGACAAGAATTGACACATAATGGATTAAAACAGTAGCCTGTTTAGACTAATTTCTTCCTTTTGAGAGCAGGAAGTAATATATGCTTTAGAAGGAGCTGAAAAAAGGGTAACCAAGGAGAGATTTTTTTTCATCTACTCTATGTGGAACTCCCACTAAAGTAAACAGAATGTATACATATATGTTTTTCCAATCAAGTCTCACTTCGCCATGGAGTTATAAGTCATAAGTGCAGTGCCCTTCATTAGATCTCACTACATGTAGAACATTCCATGCTGGTCTTTAAAACAGTGTCCATAAAATTAAGAAGATGGATTCACATGTCCAAAGAAATAAGAAAACTCTCAAATATGGTGTGAGCTTTCTGGTCCTGCCAGCCTCAGCAGAATGTGTGTGATTCCAGCTCTTCTAAAGACTCATCCACAACTATTAATGTATTAAAAAGAAATAGAGAGGCCTATACTCAGCCACCCAAATTCAATATTATTTTTATGTCTTCAATACCTGCGATGACTCCTACTCAGCAGTACCTGTAAACCCACTGTTTTTTTAATAAGTGTAGATATTTTTCCATTTTTTTTCCTACCCTAACATCTAATCAGCCAACTATCGAATACCAACTGGAGCACTCATCCAGATGTACATGGGTGATCTGGTTTTTACCAGCTTTCATTCTGGTTTTGTTGTCTCTCTTCTTCCCTTTGTTTACAGTGTGGGAGCTAAGGTGAGGTACAGCAAAATTCTTAGTTAATTTATAGTTCTTTCTTTGCAAGTCTATTCTGGTAAATACACTACTCCATTGTATACAATTCCTTAGTTTTTCATATCTGCAATTGCCTACATCAATCCCATTCTCCATCTCCTCTTGTAAAACTTTGCCAGTGTAAGTTAGGGTGACTGCAAAATACTCTTGTGTGCAGGCAAAAAATGACAGACTTTACATTAAGAGTCTTCCTCTTTTCTATCAGCTTGATGCAGCCTTTTAGAATTCATTTCTAAAGTTTTAAAAAACAGGGGGAAAAAAAGAAGGAAAAAAGGTTTCATTTCATTGTGCATTTAAGTGAAATCTTTAAACCCCTTTGCATTATTTTATCACATCAGACTTGTCAAGTCACACTCATTTGAATGAGTGAGATTTGAAAACTTCTGAGTGTTATATTACATTTTCCATTGATATATGCTGTGAATCTTTAGGCTGCATGAAAATGAAGCCAAAAGTAAAAGGAGACAGCTCACTTCAAATGAGTGAGACTGGATAGGTCTGTCATATGTTATTTCAGGTGCTCAAAGGATAGCAATTCTATGCAGAGATGGGTGATGGGGTTGACAGGTTTGCATGGATTTAGATAAAAAAGGGAAACTTAATCGCAGAGATAGAAACAAAAAGCAATGATTCCAATAGAAGAGTCATATCCTTTGAAAACTAAATTGAGTCTCATCCCATACTCAAAAGAGTTGAAATGTCAGAGCTGAGGGCCCTTCTGGAGGTGCCCTTGCACTCCTGCAATGACTGAACTCTTTGTAGGAGAAAGCTGGCATCAGTTGCTCTGCAGGTCATTCTCTTTGGCTGGAAGGGGCAGCTGTGACCGCATAGCCACCTCCTCCCCGGTGCATTAAGTGCTGTCACAGATCCTCCTAATGAGAAAATGTCTGTGTGGCAGAGACATTTTGCACATCTTGCTCGCGCATTTGTTCAAAAGCCAGCCACAAATTGGACCCTGGTCCTAATTTTCAAGAATACTTTTCCTCTGATTATGCATGCAGAAGTTGACTTAATAATCCTGTATCTTGATTTTGTAGCGGTCAAACATTCTTATACAAGTTTCTCAGAGGCTTTTCAATGGAGATTTGATTTTCTGTGCAACTGAGGAGAGGAAATCTGGTACAAGACACCTCGCAGATCTGCACTGTGTAAGGAAGTGCCTGCAAGTTGATTTTTCTAGCAGAGGGAAAAACACTTCTAAGAACTCATTACCACGTGTATGGCGTGTTTAGCAATTCACAGCTCTAGCAAAAAGGCTAATATGAAAGATGCCAAAGGGAAGCTCTTGCATTTAATGGGTTTGCTCCTACAAAGGGAGCACACAGAATAAGTGCCAGCTGCGCTCAGGGGACGCCGGGACGGGCTCCCAAATTATCCCTCCAGCATCGCCCAGCCGCTGCACCTCCGTGCCGGCAGCAGAGGGAGATGTCGGCATGCCTTTCAGTAGAGACTTGTCTCGGCTGGGATTTGCACTTCATTAATTCAGTGTTTGAAATCAAACCAGCGTTTAAACTGCGCTGCTATTAATACACAAGGGTAGACATGCAATGTGGAGAATTTCCACTAAACTTGCTACACAACCACAATTTTTGAGTACTTTTGTGGGATGTTTTTGGGCAGTCAGTAAAACAGAGATACTCCTACAGCAAAATATTCTCAGGAAAGAGTTCACTGAAGCATTCGTTCAGCTTTTCTGAGACTGAAAAAAACCCAAATATGATGATTTGTAGGAAGACAGAATCAAACTTAAAATGTGTGTTTGTTTGTTTGGATATGTGACCCATTGTAACCATTTTAAATGAAAAGAAGCAAGGTGATAAGCATTTTTGAGCAATATAAATACAGTGGATAAACATATGGGTGTATTTTGATGTCATGGTTGTGGTGAGATAAAACTTGATCAGTTTTATCTTGGAAAGCAGCAATAAGAAGAACAATAAAATATAATCTTTATTCAGTTCAACATAGCCAAAGGGCCACAGAAGGTATGTCAAATTTGTACCAGACAAGAGTTTTCTCTTTGTGTCCAGATTTCATTTGGAAAGAAAAAAACCACACTAGTATTCTCACTTACTTTTCTGTTTGGGAAGATTATCTGCTAACTTGGGATGTTGGAACTAGAGCAAGCATTAACTCTTGTACTTCTTTCAAGGGTCAAGTGGAAGTTAGATTTGTTTTCAGAAAACAGGTAGAAGGAGAAATAGAGAATTGATTCTGTTTTGGCTGAAGACAGTTTCCAGCAGGGAGTGCTCCACTGAGTTGATAGTGAAGGTAAGGGTGAGAAGGGTGAGGTGCTTCTCTGCTGCTCCAAAGGAGGAGAAATGCCTTGTGTTGATAGCTCTGCTTTCCCAGCCACTCTGCAGGTTTGCTGACCATCCTGTTCAACTCAATTACTGTAAAACATGGACAAAAACTGGGAAGAAAGAAATTTGACATTTTTGTCTGGAAATTGTTTGGCTTGTATAGTAAAAACTGTTTTTGAAGGCACATTCCTTATTTTTTGGGTTGATCTTACTGATCACTTTTAGCTTCTTGGATTTCCTTTAAGTGTAAAAGAAAGAAAAAGGTTAGGTATTTCTTCCTACTGAATTATTTTCAGAGGAAAAGGATAGAATTACCTAAAGACACTTACAGAGTTATCACCCTGCACTGATGCAAGAGGAACATGCTATTGAACACCCTGCTCCTTGGGGAGGTGGTACTTCAAGCCAAACAAATTATAACCAAGACTTACAATTTAGGCACCTACACTGAAGCACAAAGCTGGCTTCATTCAAACTATGCCTGCCACTCATTTGAGTGGGACAGGCAGCATAGTGCAGTCACACAGCCCAGGCTCCCTCAGCAGGTGACACTCACCCATGGGGGGCAGCTGTTGCTACCAGTCAGAGAGTCCATGGGTGCTGCAGGCAAAAGTATAACCATAGCTGGGATGGCAGGCAAAATCCCCTCCCTCCATCCCCTGTACCATCTTGTGCTAATAGTTGTTTTTGGAAAATGGTGTTTGCATGAACTTTTGAAGCACAAGAGCTGTGCTTTTTCTACATTCTGGTATTCCACTGATAATTACAGCTGATCTATTTTTTTTTTTCCATTTTGTCAATGCAAAACCACAGCAGCTCATCCAAAATCCACAGAGATTCTCCAAAACTGATTGTGATGCAAGCAAAAGCTATGGTAGGCCCTGAATGTCTACCAGGCAAAAAAAAAAATATTGATTTCTACTCTGCCATACTACAAAGTTCTGTGGCAGCCTTCTACACACAAGTGTGTGGGAGAAAAAGTGAAGTGACACATAAACCGATGTCTAAGAGAAATGTGAGGGATACAGCCTGCAATTTTTTTTAAAAGTATCTAAAATGTAGAAGCACTGAGAGAAAAAAAGACAGAGTTATAATGAGAAAATTCTCTCCATTTCCTTGATCAAGTTTTTAAGTGGAAAATTGTAATCAGAAGACATTGAGGTAAACTTAGCATTACATATAGCACTGATTTTAATGTTAGCTTTTTATTTTTTTCTCTTTTGAATAATAATATAAAGTCAAATTTAAATTGTAAATAGCATCCAGATACTACTAGTTTCCTGGCTCAAATTCTTCAGCACATATGGCAGAAGCATAAGCTTGTGCCAGTCTGCCTACTTCGGGTAATTTTGCATGCAAATAGTTTAGTCCCTATACTGAGGTGCTAGAATGTGTTTAGTACACTTGAAAATATTTGCATTGCAAAGGAAGAGCTAATCTCCTGAGAAAAATCAAATTGATATTTTATATTAAGGGACTGCTTTGGACTTTGTGTGGCACTGTTATATGGAAAATTATGTTTACAGTACAGCTAGAATTTTTAATTGACCTTCAAGAGAGGATTGACTACTGCTTTGCCAAATTTGAAAGCTACTGGAACAGAATCTACTTGTCATTCACCACAATGTCCCTTTTCTACTCCTGAATCTTTTTGCTAACAATTTCATAGCTTTGATAAAACTATTACCCATAAACAGGTTTAGCAGTGATTGCAATGTTTAATATGTACCCAAGTGGTTGGAAAAAAGAAGCAGTTCTTATTAATGGTGTGAATAATTAGCACACCTGAGTCTGTTCTAGCTTCTGGAAATGTCTGTTCCATATTGGATTGTCATGGTTTTGTATGAGGGACATTCAGGGAAGTGATGCAAAGCCTGGTTTCAAACTGAAACTGCCACATGGACATATTTAGAGGCTGCACTGGCCAATTCATGGCCTTGCTTCCCATCCAAAGCAATGGATGTAATAAACATTACAATATCAGTAAGCTGATATTCAGATGTATATTCCAGCCGTCACTTGACACACAAACACACATGCCTTTCTGTTACTTAAATTAATCTCTGACAATATTCACATTTGAAACAGGATGTGACAGGTGAGTGTAGCATCTAATACAGTGCTGGTTCATCTACTTAGTCTATGCTCTTTGCAGCCTGTCCCTGTCTTACGTGGCTGGCTGTCATGACACAGGACTCATGACATCACTCAGCTCATGCAATTTGTTAAATTCAGCTGATACTAGCTGGACTCTGTGGCAGTGGTGATGCTGAAGTCATGGTTACTCTGAAACGAGTCTCTCAGGACACTGGAAACAGGTCTGGATTCCCAAATATTTTGAGTCCCACTGCATGTATGCTGTTTGTCAAGAAGGAACTTAAAAAGTGTTCTTTCTGAAAGTATAGCTGTAAGTTCAGCCACACATTTGTATAGTTTCAGCACAATGTGTACATGAATATATTTTCATGAATATATTTTTATATGGTTTTGTGAGGGAGTTAAGTTTTTAAATCACCTTTAGTTTATATAATTACATTACTCATGTGTAATGTTATTGTGTTTATAGAAAAGCTGATGAAGTCACAAGTAGGCTCTCTTTTTTTTTTCCTTTTTTCTTTCAGTCTGAGCACAGATTTTATTGCCCTGTTTGCTGATCCACATGCAAATACAGCTGTTTCTGCTGCAGGAAAAGCTCTTCTGGGGCCTAAATGTGTACTGCCTCACACAGCTGTCATAAACACTCAAGAAGAAAGGTCTAAGCATCTTAGGAAATTCCTGAGGAAGAAGCCCTTGATATAGCTGATAGTCTGGGACAGAGCAGGTGAGCAAGGGATGGTGCAGTAGTCAGTGTAGCAAGGTGCATGACTTCAGGGTCTCTGGCAGTGGATCTATAAGCAGCAGAATTCATTTGTGGTAACCAAAGCAGTCCTAGATACTTTTTTTTTTTTCTGATGACATATTGGCCAGGCAACTGATTATTTAAGTCCTAATAATTTTTAAATGGCTATTGTAAATGTCTGTTGAACTCCAGGTGAAGCAGTTTTCCAGCAGGTCCCCTGAGGGCCTGTTGACTTTCAATGTGTGTGAAAAGAATTTAATCTGAACTAAAAAGTTGTGTAGATGCACTCTGTACTGTGAATGGAGCCTTTATTTAATTTGAATTAGCAATTACGTTGTCTATTTTTAGTAATTTGCTTAATAGTTGTAAAGTTGTGGCTGCTAAAACAATTTTTAGACTTTTTAAAATTCAGAAATTTTTATTATATTTATAAGAAAGTAAGTTTTCTTGTTGTGTGCCATTTACAATCCAGACTAAGTCACCATTCATTGCAATATAATTATCATGTAATCCTCCGAAAATCCATTAAATTACTCTATTAAATACCCAGGTACAAAACTAATATCAAGTTGCTATTTATTTATTTATTTGTTTATTTATTTGAAGGTCTTCAAACCTTCAAATTCTATATTTGAAGTCTTCTACCTTTTTTATTTGACCTGCCAAAAGGCAAACCTTACATCCAAATTTCAAATATAGTTATTTGTGATACACAAACTTTTGCCTCCCAAGTTTCTCATTGAATAATGCTTAGGATATAATTTCTGAGAAGGCATCATGCTTGCTAAATGCTGGTGAGGCAGGCAGTTTGGAGGGAAAACTCTCTAGTAACTACCTGTCACTCTCTGGCTGTGCATTGTTAAGGCTTCAAAGCACTTCTGTATGAATACAGGCATGCTCAGAGGCCTTTTGCCATGTATTTGTATACTAATGTGAATTATTTGGCAAGAACCCTGTAATACCATGAGAATAACCCTTCTGTTGCTATTTCATCCTCAGAGGTCTTCTTGCAGGTGCTGTATTATCACTGAAATAGCTGCTGTATCACATTATTACTTTTAATCCTCATTTCTATTAATGTATTTCTATTTGTTGATGAGTTTGAGTACAGTTGGTTTTAAATAGACCATGTGCTGGTATGGTAGAAGAAGCCACAGGGCAACTTTAGGGCTCCTTGTCTTCAGGAAGGTTTTGGAGCTCTGCTCAATTTCTAGTTATCAACAAAGGAATTAATTACCAGTGATTCAGTTTAAGGTGTTTTTTGTGTGATCTTTATGTCAGAGGAAAAAAGCTGAATTCTGCATCAGCCAGCAAGCACCCCCTTCTCAATACTAGTAGCACAGTTAACTATATACTTTGTAGCTCTATTAAGCTATCAGTAAGTCTCTGAATAATATCAACAAAGAGCCACTGGAAATAAAATAATAGTGACAGCAACGAAAGCAGTTCAGTCTTAGACTTATGTGTCAGGCTGACTGCAGACTCAGGCCCCTGCTCTCTCACATTTCAATTAATATCCTTTCAGCCATAAGGCAAGTATTTAATATTTCTGATGAAAACTGAGAATCTCAAGTACAATTATTCCAAAAGTTAAAATAAAGAAAGCATCCATTTGAGCAGCTGTGTAGTGATATTACGGGCCGTTGTATGAGTTCATCTGTTAGCACAGATACTTCCGTAGGAACATTACCTCATCAGTAGTATATTCAGTCCCATACTAACAATATGATACCTGTCTGTACAGCAAGGTGCCAAACCAACTACAGAAACAGTTTGATGAGAAGCAGCAGTTGTTGATTTGTGAGCACTGAAATGCTCTCTCTGGTTTGCAGGGGAGCAGCTGGTTAGAATCTGAACTGAACCAAATAATGTGCACTTCGGTGCACACCATCAGCTGTGGTGGTATTTGTTCTTCCATTATGTCAGATCAAGGGAAGCACAGTCAGGCATTCTCAATATAGATCTGGGATCTCTTCCTTGTCTCATGTTAATCTTTTCTGTTGCTGTAACTTAACTTCCCAATTATATCTCTTCTATGAAATGACCTATGACCGGTTTTGCAGTGGCTTGTGAGACTTGCTTAGTTACATTTGTAAAACACTTAGAAGATCAAAACCCAGCAATAACAGCAAAACAGTCCCAAGCTTCTCTAAGGGAAAGCAAAAGATTCTGATCCAAGCCCCGTGCTCCAGCTGATTTGCTCTGATTTTCCACCACAACCCTTTATTTGGCTTTAGTTCTTCCTGTTGTCAGAAGCAAACCTCCAGAGGTGTGCAGCCAGCTGGAACAGCCCGCCTGGGAAAGAAAAGAAGATATAGAGCCAGCTGAATCTTCACCTTCAATATTTGCTCGTGTATAGTCACATACAGGTTTTACAAAGCCCTTCTGCTTTGAAATATATTATGATCCACCAGAAGGTGACAGGAGAAGAGATAAGGTAATGTTAAAAACAAAGGTAAAAAGAGGTAATAGTTGTGAATGGTGGGTATGAGAAGGGTGCAGGAGTGAAGAAAGATCATGTGATACTGCATGCAAGCACCTGCTCCTCTCTGCATGACACTCCCTATTCCCAGTTATTGCTGCCTCTTTTAGAAGGGAATATGCATCTCAAAATTAAAATTAGGTAGATAGATAGCTGCATGAAGCAGCAGGCAATGTGAAGTCTCCATTTTAGTAAGTCACACTTTAGTCCACTATGCCTACACATTTCTCATTTTAAATAAGTAATACCAGATGGGATTGTAATAATTCCTATTCTTAAGTAATGCACTGCTATGTTCGGGAAAGTGCTGTCTGAAAGACCAGCATCCTCTGAGCATCCAGGCCAGTGAAAAACACTGCTTGCATTCCACAGTGTTTTGCAGTATTTTGTTTGTGTGGAGACTGCCGTAATTCACAACTGCCTGGTGTTGGATTCTGTTTCAACAGATAGGCAGTCACAGGTACTGTATGTGTGCCAACAGGAACTCATTATAAACACAGAACAATAACGAGCATCTGACTTAGTATCTTTGTGAAACTCCTGTCTGTTAGCAAGCCATTTATTTTGAAAAAACAGAAATTAGGTTTCTGCTTCCTGGGGGATGCTAGCATATCAATGAATCCATTAGATATGCAAATAAAACAATAACTGAAGAATAAATAGCTTAAATCTTCAAATATATATGTTACCAGAATGAAATGACTTACGAACAATTTGGTGGCTACACTGTATCTTCAAACGTGGAGGGGGGAAAAAATAAAAAAAAAAAAGGAAAAAAACAGCAGTGCCAACTGTAAAAATTTCATCTCTCTCTGATCCTCCAAATCTTTCCTTTCCTCCTTCTCATTCATATTCTATTGTAAGAAAAAAAGAAAAAAAAAAGAGAAAAAGAGAAAAAATCTTTCAGCACATTTAATCGAGCACAGAGGGTGGGCAAAATAGCTGCTTTAACAGCTGATGGTACCATTAACTCCCTGTACTTGCTTGACTAACCCAAAAGCACATGAGCTCCTGGAAGGCACAACACACAGCTCTACAAGTAAAGTGACCAGCTCTCCTGGTGCTGCAGCATTCTGTCCCTCAACAGCAGACACAGTAGGTATATGAAACCAGGCCTTCTGAATTATTCTTCCCTTAAATTGGGGGAAAAAAGCCAAAGAAATGATACATTTGCTAGTGGGTAAGTGCCCAGCAATTCTTTGTAAGGAGGGAAGCCAATTTAGAGTTGAAGCTTTTTGTTTCCATGTACTAATCATTGACAGCTTCAGTAGGTATATTTTGTGTGCTGAAAGCCCTGAATGAATCCTTTCCATTAATTATTATTGCTATGATTATGAATTACTGTTGATAATCTTATAGCTTTTCAGCTTTTCAACTGGACTGTGCATCCCTAGTCCCATTGACAAGATCACATACTCAAGACTGCACTTCTCGTCAGATGGGATAGTTCAAAGAAAGGCAGTAATATACTTAAACTGAAAGTGATTGCCAGTTGCAAAGCAATGTGTTGAACAGAAGCCTGAAAATGAGGTTTTCATTCATATTACAATATTCTGGAGCCAAGACTTTTGTGGATTGGACCCTAAATTGTTTTAGTATAGCTTAAATACTCACCAATTTAACATCATTTAAATTGGCAATAAAAACACCCCCAACTGTGTTGAGCTGTCATCCTGTTTATGCAAAATAGCTTCAAATCTTAATACTAACTATGCTAAGTAATGCCACTGGGATGAAATTGATAGCGAATGTGCACAGCTTTTTTTTTTTTTTTTTTGAATACACTAAGAGGCAGTCTAGCCAAGTTTTTTTTAATTACTAGTACTACTTTAACATCACATAGTTATTTCCATAGTATAAACACTGGAGGGGAAAGTGTTATTCCTGCAACAACTTTGAAGCAAGAAGTCTTTGTGGTTAACCATTTCCAATTCATTCTGTGCTCTGCCAAGATTTAAACACTGCCTCTTTACCACCTTGTAATTATGTACCTTCCTTTGCAATTTGCCAAAGGAGTGTGCTCTTATATAATTGCTTTCTTTACAGTATGACTTGCAGGTTAACCACAATCACCTAATGTTAAGGATGGAGGTGGCATTCAGTGGATAAAGAGGGGAGGTACAAGAACTCCTATGCCTATCCCTGACAATCAGTCACTGAAGCATTTAATGGAAATTCTGACATCCGAGTCAATATATAGCTGTGAACCTTAATAATGAAACACACCTTCAGTTTTCAAAGTGGCTGGAAGTATTCCAGAGGAAGGGTAAATACTCTTAAAGGAAGCAATCCACACTTGGCACTGTACTGCAATGTGAGTTTTAAGTTCCTTGCTTATTCAAATGCTTCACTGAACCATTTTGCACAAAGGAACATAGATCTTGATCCTTTATCAAGCCAAAAGGCATCTCTTCAACATCTCTGGCTAACATATGATTATTCTACATTCTCCAGAGACTGGGCTATTCACTGAAGTCACTACTGGGAGCTGACAAATGCACTACATTGTTATATTCTACACCTAGAGGGAGTTGTCCCACTTTTGCCAAGATCCTCAAAAAAAAAGGGAATCAATCTCTGCAATGACTTAAAAAATGAATTACTGGCATCAGCGACCAGGACTTCCCCTGTTCTGTTATAGCATATCTATAGATACTTCTTGATATTCAGAAAGAATCACTGCTGCGGGGGGGATTTTCAGGTTAAGGTTTAACCCAGCACGCCCCTGCATCTTCCCCAGTTCTTGGTACAACCCAGATGTGGCAATCTCCCTTGCTCAAGCCATACGTCACTTCCCCTAACTCATCTTTCATGCTTAGCCATCATTGGACAGTAACCCTAACCCCCACCCCTTCCGGTTTCTGGGTGCATAAAAGATCTCTCCACGTGGGAGAGGGTGTCTTGGAATCCATCATGGGCTGAATAAAACATCTACGTTCAACCCCCCAAGACCCGGGCTGCTATTCCATCTGTCCCTGCGCCTGTGCATCGATAATTGGGAACCGCAGAGATCGTAAAGGGGGAATGTTGCTTTCCTCTCCATGCCACATTTCCTGCTGCAGCCTGGGGCACAGAGGCTCCCCAGGATCTCGCAACAAATCACAGAATCATAGAAGGTCCTGAAGGCTGGATGGTCCATAGAAGGTCCCATGAGGATCCACAAGGATCCTCAAAGTCCAACTCCTGGCCCTACATAGGACAGGCCCAAGAGTCACAAGTGCCTGAGAGCACTGTACAAACACTTGAGCTCTGTCAGGCTGGTGCTGTGACCACTTCCCCAGGGAGCTGTTCCAGGGCCCAACCACCCTCTTGAGGAAGAACCTTTTCCTAATACCCTACTTAAACCTCCCTTGACACAGCTTCTTTGAGTCCTGTCAATGGAACACAAGAAGTTCTAGAACGCTGTGAATTCTCAAACACAGAGAGACAAGAGTGATGGGTGAAGAGAAAAAATAACTGTTTTTTATTATTGCAGCCCAAATGCTCTCCTTTTATGTTTTCCTATCTGTCTTCCTCTTCTTTTCTCTAGCTGGGTAGTCACACCTTGACCTTTCCCCAGAATGAAGTCAGGCACAATTCTTAATGTATAGGTAGCAATAATTTTCTTAATTCCTAACCAGAAAGCTAGTTCTTTTTTTATTTTTTTTCTTCTTTAAGATATGTGGAAATCTGTCTGTGAGTCCAAGGGCAATGAATTACAGGAGATTCCCAAAATTCCTTTTTCATCCAAATATTTTCTGCAGTTTTGAGTAACACCACAAGCATGGACAAGGAGATCAAAATTAAAAGTTTGAATAGCTATAGGAATTATGACAGCCGTGATTATAAAACCACTACAATACCTTTAGGACCACAGGCAGAATATCTACTTTGAGGATATTATCAAGGGATGTTTATTCAACTAATTCTTAAAAATGCAGTATATTTTACAACTTTTATATATACCCTGTTTTGTTCCTCTCTTCATATTTAAGAAAGCTGATAATCCAAGCTAATTTTCAACTCACTCTTTCAACTCCCTCTTCTCTATCCCCTCCCTTCTGTTAGCCACACAAAGCAACTGATGACAGCCTTTTTTGTAAAAGCATTTATGTACTAAAATATTGTTATTGTGTGTCACCTTCTTCTCAGGTTTCCAAACTATATTAAATACATTTTTTCAACTCTTTTCCTTGCCTTTCACTCCAGTCATCTCTCTTTGGAAAATGACCATATCTTCTTTTATGCTGTTCATTAAATTCTAGCTTCATGTAACTGCTACTTTTATTAACTTCACTATGCTTATTTTATACCAAAATTACATACTGGAATTGAAAAAGATAAGTATTTCAGCATGAACTCTGATAATAACAAATACAACCAAAATATTTTTTGGGTTGGTTTTTCTTTTACTATCAGTATGAGCAGCCCAGCATTTAGATTAAGAGCAGAACACATAGACACGTAAGGAATTTTAAAATACTTGCCAGAGATTTTCATATGGCAACAATAAAACAAACTTAATCCTAAATTTATAATGGACTGTTAGGTAAAATATTGGTTATTGGAGATAATTTAGACACCTGCAGCAGAAGAATTTTAGTAAAGTAATACTTGGACACAAGTGCTTTGAAATTAATCTCAAACCCGATTTCCTAGAGGCAAGAAACATTTTTGAAATGTTACTCCAGAGAAGAGAAGGTTGAATACGGTTCAGCTACCAATTTTCTCCTTCCAAGAATGCTTTATGTTTGTTTATCCAAATGCTAGCATGATTCTTTGTCACAAGTCTGTCACAATCAGAAGGACCATGTTATAACTTACAAGATGTATTAACACTTCACAATAACTGCAGTGAAAATGTTCAGCCAAAGGCTGTCATAACTGAGCCATGTTTCTGCTCCAGCTCCTCTTGCCAAGTGTGGATGACCTAATCTGCCTTTGCTTAGTTTAGCTTCCTATTTCAGACTTCCCAGAATTTATGCAGGAGAAAAGTTCCTAATAAGAGGCTGCACTTATGTGCTGTCATGAAGTCTTAGAAAAACATGATTCCTGAAAAAAGGCAAATGTGTTATTTTGTTGTAGTCCAAATGTGGGTGCATTTGTGGTGCTATGCCTCCTGGAATACCTATTCAAAATATTCAAAATTGCTATAGTGTTTGTCATGACCAAATGCATAATACTTTTGCAGTGCCTGATGTGTCAGCTCAGTGACATAATTGAACAATCATAGGTCAAATGACTGTGGATGCACACATCCTGTATTGAATATGCAGTAGAAATATACAATACAGTTTATCCTCTAGATTTCTCCTGTATGGAGCATTTACACCCTTTTTTTACAGGAAGTTCTCCTAATTTCCAGCTTTTTTCCTGTTTTCCTTTTGTAGTCACTCCCAATTCCTACTGCCACATCCAAGAAACTACTTCATTTTAAGGATGGAGTGTTTCTACAGAGATCTTGAGAAGACAGATCATGCTTCTTGCTCCCATTTGGCCACTTTCTTTGCTTAGTGTCTTGGTACAATACAATCACAACATTGCCATTCAGGTGTGTGTGTGCCATTTTAAAACTGCCATTTAAAAACATTTAAAAATAAGCAACAACAAACCTTTACTGGCAGGGAAGCAAGTCTTGCAACAACCATGAGACAGTAAGTTTACTTATTTACACCCACACCCTGTTAAGGGAAATTACTTCAGTACTTGTCTTATAATTGATGCATTTAATGTTATTTACGTTGGAATACTTTCTGACTGATTTCTTAAACTATTGAATTTGTATGTAGAAGTGCAAATATTACTCTTTTGCTGAATAAAGTTTGATTTATAGTGAGTTGTTTGCAGTTATAAATGGAGGTTGGTACAGCTGATATAGATTTATCTCCTGCCAAACTAATGCCTCTGAGATGTTCTATATGGATAACACAAAGTACTGATGAAGTTACTTTCTTTACAATTCTTGTCTTTCTGTCTGCAGCAGACACACGTTCCCTACACGATGGTAAAAATGTAATATATCCTGTTTCAGATGAACACACATGTATTAATAGGATAAATAATTCCTGGTCTAATACCTCTGACAAGCCCTTTACTCTGGAACTGTGAAATAAGTACTTGCCCTAAAAGCCACTATTTTGTTTATGCCAGTTTGTGAGCACAATACAACCTTAGTATTTGTGGATAAGTCTGCCAGAAAAAAAAAAAAAACCAACAAAATCTACTTTTGTAAAATCTCAAGAGAGGATTAGAAATATCATTAATGTAAAAGAAGCTTTCATCATTTAGATATCTACCACAATACAAACACAAATATTAAAGAACAGTATGAATCTTTATAAAACATAATAAAGCTGAAAAAAACTACCACACTGAGAACGAAAATGGTATAATTTGTTTTATAGCACTCTGTCTAGAAAGTGTAAAAAAGATTTTTTAAAAATTCTCCCTTCATAAACTATGGATAAAATGTTTTTTTTAATATCTCTGTCACTGAGAAATCCACAGTACAGAACTTCTTTTTCTGATCTTGAATTTTTAGTTACATTTTTTAAATATATGCTCTCTCAAGAAGATAATTACTACTGAATTAGCAAATCCTACCCAATGGAGAATGGTGACTCTTGGGAAATTATATAGCTCCTCACTTACTTGCAAAACAAAAATTGATTGTTTACTGGATGGAAACTGAGTCTCCAATTTTCTCTTAATTGCTTTTATTAAATAGGCAGGTGGAGTTTTTAATTTCTTTGAAAAGGCTACTGTAAATTCTTTTTTACTCAAGAGTAGAATGAAGAGAAATGTGGTTGTGGGATATCCATCTTTTGGTATTAGATGCAATTTGATTTATATGCCATGGAACAGGATGAAGGAAGGGGAATGTTCCTTCCTTCCTCAACTATGAATTCAAATTTCCATCACATCTTACTCTTCGCATGTGGTCAAGAGTCTCCCCTTCCACTCAGCCCTCATTAGACCTCACCTTTAGTTCTATATGTAGGTCTGGAGTGCTTGGGGCACATGTTAGAGCAGGTCCAGAGAAGGGTATGAAGATGGTCAGTGGGCTGAAGCAGCTCTAATAGGGAGACAGGCTGAGAGAGTTGGGGTTGTTCAGCCTGAAGGGGAAGGCTCTGGGGAAGGCTCATTGTGGCCAGTAGCTAAAAGGGGCTTATAAAAAAGATGGATGACAACTTCTCACATGGGGGTGATAGTGATAGGACAGGGAGGAACAGTTTTAAACTAAAGAGAAATTTAAATTAGATATCAGGAAGGATTTTTTATTCAGAGTATAGTGAGGCACTGGAACTGATCATCTAGAGCCGTAGTGGATGTACATGCCTCCAAGTACTCCAGGCCAGGTTGGATGGAGCCCTCAGGAACCTGATCTGGTGGGTGGCATCCCTAATCATGTCAGGGAGGGTTGGAACTAGATGATCTTTAAGGTCCCTTCCAACCCAAGCCATTCTATTATTCTGTGATTGCTCAATATGTGTACTACACTCTTATTAAGAAGGTGTAACAGATATTGGACTCACTGTAAACAAAAAAAATATAAGATCTCTACCCTGAAAAGCATTCCTTACTTCTCTAAATGCTTTGGTTCTACTGTAGAGCCACAGTATTTAAGAGAGATTACAACAGGCACAATATACTCTAAAGAGGACAAATTGAAAAGGACTGTATTTTTCCCAGTGGACTGTGATGTCTAAATTCAAGTCAAGATCTGGGAAGGGGTGTTTTGTTTTGAAAGTCAATGATTCCCTCATGACTAATTTATTACAGTAATGCTCTGTGTGATAGAGAAGTTGATGTTGTACACTGGGATCAGTACACACCAGCTTATTTAAGTTGGTTATATCTCTTCATATTTCATTAATTCAGCAATAAAAAATGTAACAAAA
>VXBC01007990.1:279964-318297 GCA_013399945.1 Ploceus nigricollis
GGAGAAAAGATATTCTCTATAAAAGAGCTGTCTTTCCTTAGCAGAATTCACTGCCTTAAATTGCCTCAGACAATGCATGTTTAATACTAATCTGACAAAATTAGATCTCTTAATAAATTTTTATATTACATCTTTTAAAGTCTGCCAAACTGGTGAAGAGATTTTGTGGTGCTTCAAATAACACAAAATTAAATGCAAGAGAAAACAAAGATAACTAGTAATTTATATTGGAGCATTAAAGATTTGAACAAGAGCAAAATAAATGAGGCTTCCATTCCTTCTTTCTCCTCTCTTTTAAAATGTATAAAGATAGAAAAGGATTTATGTTGCATAAAAATAAATACTTATCTTTTTTTTTTTTTAATTTGACACCCAATACATTTAANTGAGATCACCAGCTTAAAGAATAAATCTGGCATGAATTACGCTAAGCACATTTTTTTACTTTCCTTACTTTCCTTAGCATAAATGTACTTTAAAAAAGTTAAATAAATAAACAAATAAATAACCAAAATATTTAATTTTGCAGACATCTGATGTATTAGAGTTGATTTGGCTTTACTAAACCTAGACATTATTTCAATCCTGATATTTTCCACTGTATGTTATGTGCTTTTTCACAAAGATAGCCCTCTCCAAAAGAAAATACCTACAACCCTTCTCTTCTTCCCAAACTGTTTCACTCTTTGAGAGATTTTTATTGTTCCATTTCATTGCTATTTAGGGTAAAAGCTCATTAAAATATTATGAAGCTCAGAGCATAATTGGGCAGAAGCACTTGCCAATGAATAACATCTGCAGCAATGTGTATGTGTATTTATATTACAGTAAACTTAAACCCGCTCTTTTTTTTATTTCATTGTCTGCTTCTAAATTCTTTGTCCTAAGTAAAGCACTAGGCAAATGTATAACTCACACAGGCTACGGTACAGTCATTGTCGCTGAGTGCAGTGCCAAATATAATTTCATCATTTAACTGAGGTTCATGCCAGGGTAAACTACCCTGTGTTAGATGTCTGCAAAATGCTATTTGCTCTTTTTATCATATTATTATTTTAAACTTATCTGTGCTCTTTGGGCTCTTTTTGTGTGTCTGGTTTTGATGCTTTCTGTCTGTGCATGTGATGTCCTAAGTCGAACTGCATTTGGAAAACAAGCAGAGACTATCTAACACTTACTGCCCTCTCCCAGTCTGTCTCTTACAATAAAAAACATAACTGGAGTCCTCTTGTAATGAAAATTTTGTCAATAACAAGAGACAGTCCAATCCACAAGTATTTGGATAGGCACAATGTCGTTTCTGTTTGACTACTTTTATTTGGGGAATTGGGTTCACTGTAACACAATCATAAAAAAAGAGAAGGAAGCAGAGCTGTTCTCCTATTAGAAAGAAAGAAAAAGGCTTGTAACAGAAGAGAGAGAATTACCACAATTTGTGGAAGAAACAATAGAGCATACAAACCCTTCTGAGCAAAGCATGTTGACCTAGCCAGTCCATATAACATTGTGTGCAGCCTTGGAAAATTACATCTTTAGAGAAAGACAGTATAGAGACATTAAAAAAATACTTAGGGAAATGGGCTGCAATTGGAAATTTTGTGGTGCTGAGATCTTTTCAGGACTGTGTTCCTCCCTCCCTCCCTGACACCACCCAAGAGCTCAAGCTCTGACGTTTTGCCAAGAATCTGACATACACCAACCCGTCATCTAAAACTGTCAATTGTTCTCATGCTTATAAATAAATAAAATGGATTTCCAAAATAATTTAGATCCTAGAAACTGATAACAGATCTTAAAAATACTCTGACTGTTGTTTGTGTCTTTAATTCTCTCATGTTAATCTTCCTATTATTGGATATATTGTCCTTTGGGAATTCTATTGGAGCTTTCTCTGTTTCCAGTTTTTTCCTGCATTCTCTGCCAATTTTTTCTAGATTGAAACTTTTTTGCTAGACAATTACAATCATATGCATTAAAAGTATACATTTTCCTGAATTAACTAACAAAATATATGAAAAATACAGGTAGCCTTTAAGAAAGTTTGTGTGTTCTCATGCAATATCACTCAAAAAGTGTGTTGATCAGGGAGAGAAGACAAGGCAGTAGCCTTCTCTTAATATATATGTTTAGAGGCACTGTACTTTGCAGCTCTGAACTAAGCATTTTGGTATTTTTCACTCAAGCCCAGATCAGATTCTACATTGCACAACTCTCATCTCATCACCCAGTCTTCTCCAAAATCATCACTACAGTTCTCAGTTTGAATCTCCTCTGGACTGTCTCTCACAGCCTCAGGTGACCCCGTTTCCCTCTCTTATTACGAACATGCCTCTCTCCATATGTGTTTAGAACATGATTGTGTTCAGGGTGAAAGAACGGAATTATGAGGTTTTGTTTTGCTCCAGATGAAAAAGGTTTGCAGGCAAAATTAAAAAAAAAATAAGTAAAGACAAGGAAAATTAACTCATAGAACTCAGAACAGAAAGAAAAGTCTAATTTGCTATTTGTGGGCCTTTGAGAATAAGCAGATGAAGGCATCAAACTATAATTCTGTTCCCTCCTACCCTAATCAACTCCAGTNCCCAATACATTTAAAATGTATAATGTTGCCAGAACCACTTAGCTTCGACCTATGTCATTTTGGAAGCAATTCCAGTGGAAACGCCTTATTAGAATTTTTTCAATTCACCTAATTTTCGTAAAAAGGGAAAATCCAACAGTCCACCACAGAAATTTAAATAGCAGAAATCTACCTCCTATGTGCTAGTCCAGGGCCGCAAAATGAGAAAACTTCAAAATTAAATTTACAACTAGAATCTGGGGGGAGGAAAAAAGATTTTTGACTGTCCATTTGATTTTATGGCTCAAATTTTCCTGGTGGGATGTAACTCCATGTATTGAAGAGAACTACGTGCTAAAACATTATATAAAGAACTTTTCTCAAGCTTTTGGTGTGCAGTCCTTGCAAACAGATACGCCTGCAAAGTGTAGCAACAGCTGGATGCTCTTAGAATCTTTATCAAGATGTGGACCCATCCCCTTTGCAGATCTGGGAATCCACAGACTTGATTCCAGCAAAAAGACATAGGATGAATAAAGTGAAAGGAAATCGGGAAATGAAGACACCAGTGCTACCATGCAGAGTAAAAAGAAAGAAGAAGTTTCTTTTTCCCAGGAAACCCTGAGAGACACAAGAGTGGTATTTCATGTTTCTGGATCAAAGATAGTGATGTACGCTCTTTCCTTTTATCAACATGCTATGTTACAGGATGTGAAGAAAAACAGAGTCTGTATTTCAAGAATAATTTCTTAGCCAGGAAAAAAGGATGAATTTTGGTCAGTTATGTGCAGGCAGACAGGTCCTGATCATATATCCCCTTATATTTGTGTCTTCCGATTTGAATCACTGTCAGTCACCAATGTGAGATGCTCTTTCCAGATACAGAGGGTAAAAGAGAATATTCCTTCCTTAGACTAGTCAAAAAGATGTATTGAAAAACTATTTCTATATAAATCAAAACTGGCCACCAGAAAAATGGATGGCAAGTATTCCAATTATATCTAAGATAATGCATTTCCAAACAAAATCCATCCATTTATTTTCCCCCTTTACATCCACTTTTTAGATGAAGCAGCTGGGATAGAGATCACTAATGCACACTCAAACTGCAGAAAACAATCTGCTAATTTAATTGCATATGTCATAGAAACAGTTAGTGAAAAGCCAGGAAATTCACAGCATCCCCTGCCATTAAAAGAAAAAGACTGGTGAGATTTTATCTTTCCCTAATACATTTCAGTTAAGGATTGATTATAATTAGGCAGCCCAAGAGAATTCATTTCTGTTTTGCATGTGGCTGAACTGATCAAAATCCGAGAAGGGTATAAGCTTGAACAAAGGACTACACAATAAATATATGTGCAGTCAATTTTGGATTATCCATGGTTATCTCATCTGAACTAGTCATTGCCTAGTGCCACATGAGTAATAAGCAAGCTTCACTATTCTCCTGAGCTCTGCTTTTTCTGTTACTTCTTACTCATTCATTTTTCTGGACACAAATTTTAAATTGCTGTGTATTTTCTATGCCTTTGTTTTTACACAGGCTGCTCCATTTTATACCCATCCGTATCCCACAGGATGACTGAATCAGCTGTTTCCTTTCCAGTGTTACTTTCATTAGTTTCACTCTGGTTTAAAGTCTGCTGGCAAACAGTTTCAGCAGTTAGAAGAATCCCATTCTCAGTCCTAGTTACTGTCCAGTTTAGTTTTCCTGAAAGTTTAATGGAGGCTTTCTCACCAGATAAAAGACAGTGGAGGGCTGAATTTTGTCTGTGCTGGTGAAGGATTACTGCGTATTATAAGCCTTATTCTCATTCTTTCTAAATCAAGGCTAAATCCATTCAGGTCAAAGCAGGTAAAGAAACACAGGCAAGAGAAACAGGACCTCTGTATATAATTTTTTCCTCTTCAACATCAAAAACAGTGAGTCAGTTCCCCAGTGTTACAAAAAAAGATGGTGTGAAAATGAATAATGTTGGTGTGATGTTGATGTGCACAATCACATCACATCTGCTGAGAAAAACAGAAAAGGGAAAGTGGCAGCCAGCTGCCACTGCCAGACAGATTCATTCCAAGGGCTGCACATCTGGATCCTGCAGCTGCCAAACTCATACTGATTGATTGCTTCCAATCCTGAAGTAATCAGAGGTTAAGTAACAGAAGCAGCACCATCCCAGTGCAATCAGAAAAGATATAGTAGCTATTACTCATCAGTAAAAAACTATTCTGTTTGTTTTCTCCCCATTCATAAGATGTCTACTAACACGTGAGTATCTAAACCTCTAGAACAGAGAATGGTGAAGGGTGTTTTTTCAGTGGCCATTCTCTCAAATATCACACCTGTCTTTAGCACAGCAACTTTATGTATGATCATGCTGTCTGGTTCAAGGAAAACGAGTCCTCATTGTCTGGCTGGCATAACTCCATTGTTAGAGCTGGTCTGAACGAGTTCCCTCTCTCTTTCCCTCTCCTTCTGCTCGTTTTCTTGTGTCCTAAAAAATTGTAATAAACCCCCACTTATTTCCAATTAGAAATCAACATTTTTTCAAGAGAAGCAATAGCTTCACATATAAATAAAATTTAAAATTAAAAAAAATAGTAAAAGGTGGGATTTTTTCCCAAAGTTCAATTTCATCAAAAACTAAAGCAAAATAAACGGCAAAAAAACATTTTTTGAAAACTATTCAATTCTTAGTATATTCAGTGTAACTTCTGATTTGTAGTGCAATGAAATCTGAATCAGACCATCAGAATGATTTTGCAGCTTTTTCTAATGTACACTTATGCTACTATTTCAGAGCAGTTAGACACATTATATATGAGATTTTTTAGGTTTCTGTTTTCTTTTCTACATCAGTGCAGTTGCCTAAAAATATACATTAATCATATCTGGTGACCAAAAACATATTTTTAATAAAGAGTATGCATGTCAGCAATTTAAATATGCACACTGAAGTATTGATTTCTTTTTCTTCCCAACTGCATAAGAAACACACAAGTGTTCTGAGTGTGACTAAAATGCACTCATACCAGTGAATTGTAAGAGTCTGAAAGTTCTATGCATGCTTTGAACTGGAGTACATCCTTCATTACCTTGAACAGTCAGAAGTCTCATCTAGGAATCAACAGCAAAACACACAAGTACTGTGAGGTGCATAAATGTAATTGTAAATCCTGTCTCTGAACAGCTATCAGTAATTCCCAGCCATCAGTAAAAGCCAGCTATCAGTAATTCCCAGGCTTCATTTGACTGGTTTAATATTTCTCTGTGATAGTGCAACTGCAAGATTCTACTCTAAGGATTACAACTGTTCCATCCAAATGTCCTTGTAATCTTTGCAATGCTGCTACTTTTTATCATTATGTCTACATCATATGTACTGGATAAAATCAAATATGTTTTGAGTGTCATTTACAAATTGTCTACAGTGGGAAGTACACAGAAGTATATGTAAATATTCAGGATGGCAACATTAAATTAGAAGCAGTACAATGTATTTGAGTCATTGAATCATAGAATATGCTGAGTTAGAAGGGGCTCACAAGGATCTTTGGGTCCAAATCCTGGCCCTGTACAGGACAGCCCCAAGAATCTCAGGCCTACCATGTGCCTGGGAGCATTGTCCACATGCTTCTTGAGCTCAGACAGGCTAGTGCTGTGATCACTTCCTTGACTTAAAATGCGCTCTGTAGTGAATCAGTGTCAAAGCTATGAAAATAATACCAAGTACAGACAGAGAATTTAAAGAAATTTAGCTGGTTATGCAAGCAGAAATTTAGAAATAGTTTCAGGCTGCTTTATCTACTTGTGTGGTTTGCACAGTTAATTTCATTTCACTGGACTGTCTGATTTCCAATATCCAAAAGGATGATTAACCATTTTTATCTTCACTGCGTGCACTTGAGGTAGGGAAGCACTATCCTGATATAGAGACAAAGATTTATAAACTAAGTGAATTGCATCAGATCAACCCCCATATGTGGTACAAGACAGGATTTTTACAGTCTTCAGAATCTTAATTCAACAAGTTGGCTAGACTGGAAGACCCTATTTTAATATTTCAGTAAATTTCGGCTTGTTTAGCCACATTCAGATTGTTAATCCATAGGTCTATGAAGAATTGGTGGAGAGAATGAAAACTTCTGCCTTGTGTGTCTAAAGGGGTTTTCTAATATTTCTGGTTTGAAATCTCTTGTAAATCCTGAGATGCACAATGCTAATATTTATTCCAGTTTAACTACAGGAGGACTTAGAATGAATGCTGATTCACAAATTGTGTAATCAGAAAACAATGTAGAAGTACCATTAAATACTACATAAAAGTGGGTACTGTTTGCTGCAGGACTGCTTGTGCATCAGATTGAGGAGTCTAAACATGAGATTGGCTATGGCAGCTAAAGTCATGCAGGAGAAAGTCATATGAGCTGCTTAATCATAGCTGCTAGGACTGAGATATTCCATAAGTGCTATGTACACAGCAGGTTATGTGGGCCAATGCCTTTGCCCATGGCTGGGGGTGTTTTTTTGACTGATCAAAGATCCTCAAGCAGTCAGGACTGTGAAACCAATAGCTAAAGGACCCTCACTTATTTCTAAACCATGAGTTCTTGTAAAGAAACATCCAGGACCAAGTATCCTTAAAGAACAGACTAGTATTGCCCCAGGGGTATCACTTCTCAATCCTCAGTGTTTATACTCTAAGTCAGAACTATTCTATTAATCATGCCAAAACTATTTGCTTTCTTTATCTCCTACCAGACATCTATTCTTTCCTGTGTAAAAGATGTGACCCTTTCAAAAGTTAAAGGACTAGAAGAAGTCAATACTGAGGATCTCCAGCAGGTTTTTCAAAGAAATAAAAGACACCTCTGAGCAAACAGCCACAGCAGGATATGAATAGAAACAGAAATTAATAGAGTCAAAAGCAGTAATGACCAAAATTACATTAGCTGCTGTGGCCTTACACCAAATACTCTCAGCTACCTTTCTCAAAAACACATGGAGCAAAATGTAGCTAGTTAGCCTCCGTGTTTCCTGTCTGATTCAAAGGCCACCTGCTTGATGCCTCTGATTAACAGCACTTCCTCCCTGCATCAGTGTTATGTTCTTTCCTTCTACTTCTTCCTTTTGATATTTGCTAGTGTCTGTGTCCCTGTTGCTTCATAAAAATCATAAAAATCAAGATTATTTTGAAGATGTGACCACCAAAGTAGAAATTGTCACCTGGTTTTAGTTATCATCAGCTATATGTAAAGGCCATGTCTGGTCTTCACAGATGGTAAAACATCACCCATTGTACATGTCTCTTAAGGGATTTGACTCAGTGAATTTAACAAGAAGGATTTATTTTGTCTTTTTTTGTTTGTTTGTTTCATTAATTACACAGTGGAATTTACCACTTTTCCCACAAAATACATCTTAAATTTTGTTTATGGTCAGAAGAATAACTGTAGAAATGATGTGTATGCAACAGAAATGCACCATTTTGCATTGAGTTACATCTGCTTTGTGTTTTGAACATAAATAGACTTTTTTCTTCTCTTTATTTCACAGAAACTGATCCATCTAGGAGACAATAAGCTTGTTTCTTTCATGATTCATTCATTATCAACACAGTTGTTAAGTGTTACAGTTGCAGATCTTTATTTAATACAGAAAAAGGAACAAAATTAGCCAGAAAAAAAATGCAGCTTACATTACAATTTCTCGTTCATATCCAGAGATTATTTTTCAGTTGTGTCTTTAATGTTTGGCTAGAAATCACATACACATTAAACATTAAACAGTAAAATCTTACCTTATGGTTAGTGATAAAAATGTTAGTGATAAAGAAGATTTAAGAAAGAGAATAGGTCTAATTTATAAATGGGAGAAGGACAGTTTTCACGATATATCTTTTCAGAGCAGACTCTGTATTTTACAAGAATTTAGTGAGGACTTTTTAGGATGTTCTTATTACTCTTTTAAGTCTCTTGGACTAACAACAGTGTTCTTGACCTATTAATTTAATCCAGTTCTAGAGAGTAATTTTTTACTTGTCACCCATCAGTGTCTTCAGACAGGAACATTAAACCAAAAACATGATATGGAAAATCAGTGGATCTGTTGTAACAATACAATTTGCAGTGCAAAATTCACATCCTATTTATTTGGCAGGGGAGGGATTTCAGACTGGCTGAGAAGGACATCTGATCCAAAACAGATTTCCTTGCTGTTCAACACTCATAGAATGAGCTCACATAAAAAAAAAAAAATCAAATACTGCTTGATTATTTATTAGTTCATCAACCTGCTTTCATGTTTATTTTTCTCCTAGTTGACTTTATTTCCATCATTACTCCCTTTAGCAAGGTTTTTTTCTTGGAATACAAGCATAACAGATCAACCAGGACTATAGTTTAAATTTATTATCAACGTTAACTGTAGCACGTGATAATCTTACTGGTATAAAGCTTGCAAAAAGTTTGGAGTATCAAACATATTTTAGACCTTCAGCATCTATTACTTTGTTTGTTGGTTTGCATTTTCCCAAAACTCACTTTAAAATTAGGAAAAATTTACTCCTGTTTGATTTGTATTATCCCAGTCCTGTTTCCAAGGGCAGTTTCATGGTTCAGGAGGGTAATTGTTGATTGAAGAGTGTGCATTAAACCTCACAAAAGCCCAAACAAGAAAGAAAATCAAAATCATGGTAACTGGAGGATTGTAGGGAAAAATACTTTTTATGCAATGTTCCAAGCATGTGTTATACTAACATTTCTCCCAAAAAATAACATGAGCTTTTTATTGCTAATTATGAAGTGTCCAGGAAATGCATTTTTCCTTGTCCAAAGCGAGAGTTTTCTGGAGATTTTTTGTGTCTTAAAAGCCTCCAGCACACGTTGCAGGGAGTGTGATTTTTGGTTTCATTAGGTAAGACTGTACTTTTCAACAAAACTGGTTAGGTATGTATTAATACATGCCTTGAGGCATGTAAACAGCACACCTATTTCCTTTCCAATCTGAGCATTAACTGAAAAAGAAATCAACCATCCTTTAAGTGGGAAGAGGGCTGGATGTTTATTTGAAAGTAATATCTTCAGGGAACATTATGTATATGTAGCTTTCCATTCTTAAGTCAAATACTATCTCACTTTAAACACGTGTGGATAAAACCACTCTTGAATCAAAGTAGTCATTAAATTCTGGGGGTTTCCTTGTTTGATTGCAAATTAAATGTGATGGTAGAAATGTGCTCCTTAATTGTAACTTTTGTAACTTGTAATTCATGAAGCGTTTTGATGAACCAGTTTCCACGGTATGGGACCAGTTTAAGGCCAGCACCTCTGCCAACATTTGGTCTTGAATCCAGTATTAGTTTGGTTAAATGCTAATAGGTGTAGTTCTGCTTGCCAGCTGACAAGCTTGCATTTCACAAGCAGAAACAGTGGAGAGAAAAAACCAACCAACCAACCTCAACCAACCAACCAACCAAACCAACCAACCAAACTCAACCAACTAAAGAAAAGCCTTTTCCAAGACAAGAGAGATTAAATTCTGCTTTAGAGTGAAAACAGTCATTAAAGCAAATTTGTGATATTGGAACTTTTTGTTCTGCATTTTTAAGAGGGAAGAGTTTTAGACTTACCTATATTCAGCAATAACAAAGTGAAAAATACTTGATTTTTTTCCTAACAAGAGAAAGATATAAACCACATTTATTAAAATGCCAAATAGACTTAGTATTCTCTTTTCTTGCTACATTCCAACCAAGTAATCACATGTATGAACATTAGCTGTAACTAGGAACTTCGTCAAACCAACAGAAAATACTTGCATTTGATTTTTCTTCATATATTTTCATGAATGGGACTGGATAATGAGTCCTAAACAAAAATCTGCCAGAAGGAAGCTAAAAGACAACTCTCTGAATAATAGATAAGGTTTAAAATTCCCATTTATAAATTTGTTCATTCTTCCCTCAGCATTACAGAAAAATAGCAGCTTACTTTGCTTTTCTTTTAATTTAGAGACTTCTAATTAGGCACTAATTTAGTTGTTTAGGCAGTAAAATAACAGCCATATTAAAAATGTTATAAGCATTTTCAGAACAATTTGTGATGAGATACATTATTTCTCCACATGCTCAGAACAATAGTAAGAGGTTAACTGCATGCTTTCACAATCATAATTGTGGACCTCAGGTTCTCTGTGACAGGTTTAAATATAGTATCGGCTACATGTTCTTAAATATCTACTAATTACTAAATGTCTCCAAAATATCTACTAAACAACAGCCAGTGAATCTACTTAGCAGATTTTTTAGCAGTCTTAAAACATGTTAACTTTTACGTCACGACTATCAGGTGAAAAAAACCACTGTTTAGAAACCATGAATTGTATAGAACTACCCTTACATAGCTACAATATTTTCTTGGGCATCTGAATGTGTAAAAATTAGTGATATGAAATAGCAGAATAATGAGCTTTAGAACAAATAAATCAAGCTCCTATACCTGTAAAAATTGTGGGAATGGTTTAATTACTTGAAGAACAAATACCATATTTGTATTTGTTTAAATAATATTTTGTGTATGTCTCTAATTTTATTACTTTATATTAGGACTTTTTTAAAGTCATGGCTTCTCTTTTTATTTATGAAGCCTGAAATGAAGTTTAGTAGTACTCAAAATATGTCTATTAATTTCTGTTCTATGGTATTAATACTATGTAAAAATCAGCAAATTGAAGACACTGTTCTAGTACTAATTTTTATGATTTCACTGCATCTTTATGTTTTTAAAGCTGAAAAATCCTGAAAATAATTTTCTTAACTTGCATTTTTATTCATTAGTGATGTAATCAGGCATTACAATGACCTACTATATCTATATACCTCCAAAATTTATTTCTAATAGATAATTCTATGGGAAATGAAGAGAGAAGGGAGGCTGGGTTCAGATTTTATTCTTTTTATTTTAATATCAAGGGCTATTTATTTTAGGAAGGACAATTGTGGTTTGAAGCCTGATTGTATATTATCTATTTTCCCACAGAAATAATTTGAAAGTAATGACTCTTGATCATTTAGGTTAAGAGAGAGTAATTCTCAGATGAATTCTGAAAACTGTCATATTTCAAGGGTTTGGAAAATAAATGCTGGCAGAACAACACTGCTCAGATATTAAGAAAGTCTCAAAATCCTGTGAAATTCCCATCCGGATTTGTCAGACACTTGATGTAGATTTACACTTTACCAATATGGCTAACATTTACTTCTTCTGGTATCTGCTTCAGACTGATTAATGTGCACCTGAACAGCAAAGAAAGAGCTGTGGTGTTGAATCTGGCTTGATGCCATGTTCAGAATCACTTCTGTAAAAGCAGCAAAAGATTGTCTGCTTTAGTTCCCAAGAGAAGGGAAAAAAGAATATCAAAGAAGCTCTGAAAACTGTATTTCACAAATTTCACAAGTAACACCCACCCTCTGTTCCATGTCAATACCATCAGCGTCAAATTTGCATCCAAATTCTTCTGAAGTAATCAGACTGGTTTTCCACCCAGCAATATTTCTGAAATTCAAATGGTAGTGTCAGGTAATCCTGGTAATTCTGTAGTATGCAAGTTACAAATACTATGCAAGTTGGTCATTTCTACCAGTGTTGCACCTTTGAGTGGTACTCTCCCCTCCCACGGGTTGGAAGGGATCCATCAGTGGAAGCTTACTGTCTGTACCATCAATGTCATAAGAGTTTTCTCTGGCTGTGGCATTGCACGCCAGACTACCTACATCACTAAGGCTTGTTTACCTCTGGGTATGAAATTCTGTAGGGTGTCATAGCAAATTTCTTATATACTCGTGTTGAATGTTCTTCTGATGGTGGCTTGTTTTCTAATGTGACATTCCATAGACATAGTTATTAGTTTATCAAATTGTGGGCAAGTATCACACGTTTCAAGTTGACTTTCAAGTTTGACAGGTCCACAGTTATTTTTATTTTGCACTCTTTAAGTACTTAAAATCCACTAAGCACACAGCAAAATAGCAAAATTTAGTTAGCATGCATGCACAAGTTTCCTTTTTCTTTTTTTTTTTTAATTAAGCACGCAGACCTACTTCAAACGTAGCACAAATATGTAAGTCAACTTTATGATTAATAGCTTCAGACTCAAATGTGCTTTTATTTTTGGTCTTCATGGAGAATCTACTATTTCCACTGAGATTTTTTCAACAACTTTAGCTGTATTTAAAGTTAATGAGCTTTTTCAATTAAAGCTTCAGATATTTAGCCTTTGGATAACATTTAGATGAACCAGGGTGTATCTAATTATGTTGGGTGAATTCTTAAGAGGTTCTGCATATACTTCATTCATAACAAGCACATTTTATGTTGTGGGCACGTACTGGGCTTCACTCTAGACTGAATGCAAATCACCCTTGTGAAAACAGTGTTACCAATAGGTCTGAGAGTTCGAGGAATGACTGCACTAGCAAATGCCCTTAAGAACATACAACATCAACCATTCTGAGTGGCAGAGAAACCAGGACTGCCATCAGGGCAAAAACTAGACAAAGAAAAGAAGGCTGGGTAAGGATTTAAGAACATTGTCTAAACTGGGCAAAACATGTCAGAACAGCATATTGAAATCTTACTGCTTGCTTATAGAAACTAGCAGTGAAACCAACAAAGGAATTAAACTAAAACCCCCAACAGTTTAACATGATAAAAAAGAGGGTAGGGGGAAACTGTGTGGTTTTCAAATTGTGTATTTTGGTTCAGATGTAATGTGAAGGAAACACGGCTTTACACACTGAATTCCTGGGAAATTATATCTTCTGCTTGGGGAGTCCTTTGTTCCTAATCACTCTACCAGACTCCTGGGTGCAGATGTCATCACACAAGATAGTCTGACTAGACTAGAAGACTGGCACATGAAATTGAGTTGTTGACTTTTATTCAGGGCAGTCATTTAAACCAGTCTCATGTGTAACTTTTACAACCCTGAGAAGATCACTTGTAGTGTCTCATTCTTGAGTCACCATGTGCACAACAAGAGGGCCTTACGTCTATAAAAAACCAAATATGAGGATATTTGCTGGAGCAAAGGGCTTGCAACAATGAAAGAATGAGATAAATACTTACCTAAGCAAATAATAAATGGTATTAAACTAAAAAGTTAATCTCCAAACTGGGATTTTTAAGATTTTAAACCTAGGGACCTAGGTTGAGCAATAGCCTGTGTATTCATTTCAGGCTTCTGTTGCATGGCTGTCCAATTGTATGCCTTCAAATAACAACATTCCAAAACCCCAGTTCCCTTCTGTAAGTCTGTGTTTTAAACTCATAAATACAAATTTATATGTATCTTTATCTACTGTTCCACATACATGGTTTTCTCAGCTCTGCCCTGTGTCTGTTTGCAGGTTGGTTAGAGGTTGGTTAGATAGACTTTGCACACTCAGGGTAGTCTCTGACTTGTCTGGGCAAACTTTTTGCAACCTGTCAGTATAGAAAAGGAAATGAGTTGCAATTCTTTATCCTCCATAGAGAAATGCTGATAAAAGCATATTATCTTCTGTCTTTATCAAATTTTCTGAAGTTGACCACTGGCTGCAAAACTGGTAGATTCAACAGCTAAGACAGACCAAGAAAAAGAACAATGGGATGGTGTTTTTTCCCAAGCACTCTTGATAAAGAGAATTTAAAGACAGGGAAAGAATTTCAATGGCCATAATTGTCAAAATTATGATCTGACTAAAAGAACTACCACTGAAGTTCCTGGTCTCATTTCTCTCTTCCACCCAATCCTGCTTTAGCAAAGCACTAGAGAAGCTGTACTAGGATACAGTTCTGAAGTCAGCACTTGTAATACAGCTTTCTGATACTACTGCAGTGATGATCAAAGAAGAAATTGCTGTCTTTGTGACTGAAGCCTCTGTCTAAATCAGAACAAAACTGACAGCTGTTTCTTCAAGATTATTCTAACAATATATCTGATCCAAAAAGAAAACGCCACTTTTCTCATCAGCAAGTGTTGTGTTAAAGTGGAAATGTAGCAAAATTCCAACTGAACTTGCCAAAATTGTGAGAGTAAAGGTATTTGCCTTAGGAAGAAAAATATCCACCATGTTCTCAGCACTGAAGCATAAAATGGCTGTTTTCCTTCCATCTGAATGTCCTGTGTTTTCTGTTTTGTTTTACTAAAAACAAAATAGAAAAAATCTTGGAGGCTAAAAAAACACACTTTCATATTATTTCTTTTTTGAGGATACTTTGTACATAGCATAATCCAGATCCAATGTCACACTTCTGCTTTTTATCTGTGGAATAACAGAGCCTCTATTACTAGTGCTGACTTTTCATTGCTAGGTAACAAAGCCATTTTTACTTGGCAGGCACGGTCACAACATAGTCATCTTCAGGGACTGCCCAATGCTCAGGAGATGCATTTGTCCTGCAAAGCCCCATCCTGGACAGTTCATCCAAGGCAGCACTTGAGTGCACACTGGGTGCTAGACCCTGGCTTGGGTGTTGAGAGGGAATGCCTTACACTAACTATATTTGAGAAGCCACAGTCTTCATTTGTATTTATAGTCATAGTCACTGATTTGGCTTTTTGAAATGCTTCATGTGACTTGATTGCTTTTAGTAGCTACTTGGCTTTAACTGCACTGGAAGCAGAAATACATTAAAACAGCAAGCCCAGTTGGAGCTACAAAAAATTGAAAAAGGTGCTTTCAGAACTTACCAAGATACTTTTGTCGCTGGTTTTTGGGCTCCTGTCCCAATGACTTCAGCTTGAAAGCATTAAAATGAGTTCCTTATACATGCTTTGCAGGTGAGGGGTTTTTTTGAGCTTTAATTTGCTGCTTGATTTGCCCCAGGATTTTCAGGTGTTGCATGAGGGAGTAAAGAACAGAAAGTACCTCAGTTCTTGGTTGTCAGCCATTGGATGATGGCCACAGCATTATTAAACCATCCAAGCATGCTGGGTCTCAACCACAAAATTTAATTTTCCCTACTGCAGGGACTAATCAACTACCAGAGGCACTAAGTCCTAAGGAGACTGTTTTTTATCTTTTTATTCTCTTTCAAAGACTGAAACACAGTTAATTTTACAGTTTCGTCTATCCTCAGGCTTACAAACAATGACAGAAATGCAGCTTGATGAGAAGCAGATAAAAATTAGAAATTACACTTACACTATGACATAAATTAAAGAAAGATGAAAGGTTTAAATAATTAACAGCACCTCTATCTAAGTCAGATAGAAAGACCCCAGATTCCCTTAAGTAAAGGAAAACAAAAGGACAGAAAGGGGAATAAAGCAGGCTGAGCACTATCTGCAGCTACCTCTTGCTTTATGTGAAACTGAGAAGGAAAGTTGGTTCTCAGTGTGATTGTTCATTTCCACAAAACCACCTCCTCTGACAAACTAAATTCACATTTTTAAGTCTTCAGAAGGCATTTACAGTAAACACACATTTGTACCTCAAATTTGCTATTCCAAGGAACTATTTGTCATGGGTTCATGGCATAATAGTCCTTTAGCTTCTTAAGCAGTTGCTAAAGTACTGTTTTTTTCAGGAAATCTGTGTATATGTTCTCCACCCTAGAAATGTGACTAGGCAATTGAACCATTTATATTTCATTTACTGAGAAGTATAGGGTTTCATCCTAAGAAGGGAAATCTGTGAGGGGAGTAAAGACAGAAAGGAAAGGAAAGAAATGCTGCAGCTCAGTACAACCTTAATATTAATCTACATTGTTTTTAATCATAGAAACTGTTTCTTGGAGTTCTTCCAGGAAAGGGGAGCAGGGGGGAAACTCCACAGTGAAATAATGATACCTTAAAATCTACCAATACTGAAGATAAAGGCCATACTATGCACATGTTAAATTTATCAGAAAAAGATGGTTGTGAGGAGCAGTTCACATGACTAAAAGAGAATTCTTTCAAAATGACGGCTGCTGAGGCTTTATAAGAAACATTAGCTTAGCAGAAATTTGGAAATAGAAGAAAGTTCCAACCAAAGAAAACAATTATAAATATTCTTAATTGCCTGGAAATAATTTGTCATACAAAATTGGACTGAGATACGTTTATACAAAAGCTTCAGATGCGTTGATGTTGTAATGCCTTTTAGGAGCCCAGCATGTTTTTGCACAGAGTGTTCCAATAACATTGCAGAAAAGGATATGACTTTCACTTTTATCTTCTGTCTCCCTCACTCCATTCTCCTCTACTTTTTTCACTTCAGTTTTCTCTTTTCTTTCTTTTTTTTTTTTTTTTTTCATTTTGCAGGGCAGGGGGGAGCATAAAATAACTGGAAGATACAGTAACTGCTACTCAGTGTATTTTATTATTTCAGGAATTCGTTCCAAGATGGGCTGCAATTATGTCTAAAACTTGAGAATAATGGGCTATTGACATGTATATAGTTTTAGAAATATAAGGCCTCATTTTCTCAGCTGGAATTTCCCCACAATGTGCATTTGCATTACATTAGAGATGCTCTTTCTTAAAAGAGCATAGCGTATTCAGACATTTTGACATTATCTGGGTCAGAGGCAACATTTAAAAGCAATAGCCCTACATCTACTGTGAATCTCTTAGAAACACATACAATGCATTAGTGAAAATGAGGGAAAAACTGAGAGGTTCTCCATATTAAGCTATAGTTTATGACATACCTGCCTGCACCAGACATTAATCTGCAGGAGATAGATTGTCATGGTCATGGTCCCCTGCCCTACTCCAATTGCATATACATTACCTAAATTGAAATCTGCACTTCTTCACACAATGTGCAGTTTGATGTGACCTAGAAATGGTAGGATGCATAAACTAGTGGTTTTCATGGTGCATATAATCATCTCCATTTTCCATGTATTTACCTACACGTATAGCAGCTGCAAGTTTTTTCTTCTGGCTTAACAATGAGGACTTTATTTTTCCCTAGCTTAGCTGAGGTCTAGCTAGTGTGTCAGGCTCAAAATTGCATGGCAATGGTTAAGGATATAAGGAACTCAGTACCTTTCTTGTTTCCAGAAGTGCCTAAGACATAACAAGAAAGGAATGCAGAAGTTTTTCACCTGTTACAATTGTTTTATAAAGCTCTTACAATGTATTCTTTGTCATCTTCCAAGAATGGGTCATTTATGATGGTAATGCTTATACAAGTGTGTTTTATGAATAGAAAGATCTGTGTAATTGGTGTGGTATTACAAATGAAAACCATGGAAACTGCACAAGATGTATTTAAGTTCTAATTCACCACATGCAATATTTCCAGATATCAGATGTTTAATTTATCCTTCATTGACATATTCCATTCTAAATGAAAAGGGCTCCAAATTAGTATTACCCAGTTGTAACTGAGATATTAAAGCCAGAGTAAAATATAGAGTTTTCTTCCTTTCTCTTTTCATGTTTCTTTTCTAATATTTCTCCCCATTCCCACTTCCATCACCACCACAAATTTTCCCTTTTCAAATTCCCCTATTTTAATGCTATTCCTCTCCTTCCTTCTTAAAAATCGGACATCACCTTTGTTGTTCTCTTGGCTCTTGACTTTTTCTAATCCTAGGCAATCCCTAGCACACAATATATCTTTCCTGTCACTTTTTCTGCTGCCTTCAGTTGTTTTTTTCACAGCCTGTCCTCTCCCGGTTTTCCTGTTCGTTCTACCGTATCCCTTTCTAACCAGAAAACCACAACTGTCAGCCCCTTAACCTCTCTCTTTCCTCTCTCTTTTAACTGAACCCTGGATTTTCTTTAGTAAACCAGTCCTTCTTAGTCACCTGTTCCCACCTCTCCTCCACCAGCTGGCAGAAGGATATTTATCTTGCATTCCAGTGCTTGAATTTCCAGCTCTAGCTTCTCTGGAGCTATTGAGCCAACAACTATCACAAAAAAAGCTTCTTAGTAGAACCACAGAAATATGTCCAATAGCAGATGGCAGTCCCCTCCTTGGCTCCTGTAAAAAAGAAAACCCTAAAATCAGCAGATTTGCAAGGAAGCTCTAAGAAGGACATTCCAGAATACTGAAGCTTGTCATTCTTCCAGTTAGGTAAGGAGGCTAGATAGGATCTGGAGAAAGGACAATTTGGGATGTCCTTTTCCCTGTCTCAGTTTCAGGAGCTATCACTTTTCTTCCAACCTCTGCCAGAACGTTCAACTACCTCTCCCTTGTGTTCGGAACAAACCCAGGCAAAGGTGTGTGCTTTTCTTCTGGGGGAAGGACCTGGTGACTCCTAGTGCAGCAGAGAGGGAAGACTTGTTTACATGCAACGGTGAGTTCCCTGCTCCACCAACACGTGAGAGACTGAATCACAGTTTTCTTTCCACAAGGCAGAACAACCGTCACAGGTCTCTCTCTCCTAAGTGGAGAAGGTGTGGGAAAGTGGGAACAGATGGAAAAGTATTCTTTTTTTCCACAGCAAGGAGGCAGTTTCTGTTCTTTTCTTTTCCCCAGATTTAGCTAGCTGGCAACCACTGTTCTTGCGAACAAGCATTCCTACTAACACATTCGATTCCTTTGCTGTGTCCCATTAGACAAGATAAAGTGGTTTCATGTTGCTCCACCATAAAATACCAACACTTAGGCTGCCAGGTTACACTAGAAAGCACAAACTGTCCCTGTTTTTCATCATTTTCTTGCAGGTGAAGTCAATACCATGTGCCCCACCCAGGCCTGGGAGAAAATGCAATTTCTATGTGATTCTATTAGCAGTACTGCTCATCACAATGCCTTTGTGATGAAAATTAACCCCTTTAAAGAAGTTATTGACATTTTAAACATGATTTTGTGGATTTAGCACATTACAACTAGTGTTTTAAATAGCAGTTGGGGCTTAAAATATCACAGTGAGAAACAAAAAGACCTGAAGAAGTAAAAATGCAAGGAATTGTGTGTTACTATCTAAAAAGCAGCAGGAATGAAGCAGGAAGTGACAGTGGTGATTAAACAGAGACTAGGTATAGAAATTCAAATGCTTTTATCTTAGTAAAATTCGTTTTCAGATTGAGAAGGAAAAGAAAATATTTTATCATTGTCTTTAGGACTTTCTAAACCCAAAATGAAGTATAAAGATCTGTTCATAAAATGTACACAACACAAATTGGAGGGAAATTCCTTTGAAGCTACATAGTACATTGTGTAAAGAGAAATTCTCTGATATTCCTGGGATGAAGAGATATCCCAAACATACAACAGGGTTTTTAATTGCTGATAAGCAGCAATAGTAGATGATTTTGGCAGCTGTATAACAGGTAAATAAATATTTCAACTTTTTGTAGCATAAGCAATTTTGCTTAATCAACAAGACTATTTGGGAAATTAATATGATCTGACAAAACAGAACTTGAGTTCTTTGTCACATGTACTGTCTGATGTGGCAACAAATAAATTCTGATTGAGATTAAGCAACACAGCACCAAAGATCTGTGAGGATGAGAGTATGGCTTGTCTGCTGTCTACTTTGTACCTGAATCAGGGCTCCAGGAAATATGGGCACCATTCCTTCATGTAATTTTTCTCCAGGAACAGGTCTTCTTGCATTTAGCATATGACCAACTATTCCTTTTTTGTCTAAAAATTATTTCTTATGATGAGAAGTTTTCCAAGTCCCTTCTGCCCTCAGATGCTGTTGAAGTTTTACTGGCAATTTGGAGTTCACTTATGCTGGCTTTGCTTGATCTTGCTTTCTTCCTCAGCACCTTCACTGCTAAGTCTCATAGTGACTATTTTCTCTTCAATAATCACTTATTGCTTCTTTTAAAAGTAGAAGCTATTTGCTATATGTGGAAATCAAAAACTATGTCCTGATCATTCCTTAAGCTATTTTATAATGTAAAACTCCTGGTAACATAGTTTAGAGCACAGTTAATCAAAGCCAAAACTGCTACAATAGGTAGAATTTAGGCAGAGGTATTCTGGCTATGATTAAGTGCTACTAAGACAAACACATGAGTCTGGTTACATTCTACTTTGAAAATAGAAATTTTCACTTGTGCAAATGCAGATGCAACTGATGCAGGAATAAGTTTTCTAATTTTTGACAAATACATCTTTTGTAGGCAGACACAGTTCAAAAAAACTAAACAAAAAATCTTTTCCACAAGGATGTTCCTGTCAGTGAAATTGCAAATACAGGATGTTGTTTGTCCTTGAAATATAAAGAAAATACCCCCAATGAAAACCGAAAATTAGATAGGCTGGTCATTTACCTGATAAAAAGAGACATTTACCTGGTGAAGGGAGATGTGGGAATTCAAATAATGTCCACCTCATAAACAGCTCAGCTATCTCAGCATCACAAGTAGTGGACAGTTTCCAAACCAGTTCTACTGGGATGTAAAACAAGAAAATGTTGCGGGAATCAGCAGATAAACTTAGTTGCTGGGAAATAGACAAGGGAGTTGGCTTGTTCTTTTCTGTGATAATATCTCAAAGATACTGCTGAATGAGTTATTACAATCATATGTATCTTGAGAAGCCTAAAAATATACATCAATTAAAATGGAAAAATTAACAATTACCAATACTCCAATATTTTTTCATGTTGAAATAACTGACAAATTTCCAATATTCGTGATCTTTATTCTAACATTTTGCCAAGAAATTATAAAAATTAATATGAAAATCATATTGTGCTCAGTATAAACTGTAACCAGAAATTGGGAGTGCTGATACTTTCTGAAGACCATGTTTGAGCAGCTTTATCTGGATGGGATATTTCATTAGCATTACAGACATCCTCCAATCTTGTAAGCTTATCATCATTTTGAAAAAAATTGCAGACAATGATTTCCAAACTCTGGTTAAATCACTCTTTGCATTACGATAATCAGCACCATTCTAAGGGTTTCCAGTGTAGTAAAATATTTGCAGATATTTCAGCTGAGAAGGGCAGGCCTTCCTACAAACCATAATCCTGCAAGTCCTTTGTGTCCAGAGTCAAAAGCCTGTTGCATTCTTCCATGGGGACTTCGTGTTTCCCATCTGAGACAACCTTAAAATGAGCTGCCAAGAAAGAATCAAGCAAAGATATGCATAGAAGGTACATATCTATATCTGCACCTACGTGTCTAAATCCAGACACATGTGGGTGCACAAACCCGCAGCATACAGAGAGAGAGAGCACAGCTTGTACTTTGGAAAATATCCTATGGCTTCTCATTTTAGCATTTGATTCCACAGCAGCAGCCACTCCTGGAACTGCAAAGAGTTACAGGCTGCAGTCTACTGCAGGTAAGAGCAATACTTTAAAGTCATCCTTGTAAGAATTCCCATGTAAACGGTTGTGAAATCATCTCTGATCACTTTTTCTCTGCTTTATAAGGGATTACAATGAAAAGCCACATTATTCATATGCTATTATACCACATTATTTATATGCTATTTCTCATACACAACAGCAAAAATCTTTGAGATTTACAATTGTTGGCCAGATATGGAGCAGAAAACTTAGGAGACTAGTAAAAGAATAATTAACACTGGTAGACTTAATTGCTGAAATTATTCCCTGGTAGCAGCTTGCAGGTAGTAGATGCTAAGACCTTAAAAAGCAAAATGGGAAACTACTTTTACTGATGTTATTGAATAGATAGATAAGAGTAAAAATCCATCAGTGTGCGGAAAATAAGTGTTCAGACGCATTTACCTAAAATTCCTGTCTCAAGAACTACTATGCATTACCTTAAACCCCTGCTAGTGCGAGGGGATTTGGTTTCCACTCATCTATTTCAACACCAACTTAATCACTGCAAAAACATAAAAAGGCACAAACAGGAATCCTGAATGTCTATAAAGTGCATTTCAATGCACTTTTATGAAGAAATCAGATTTGGATCTAAACAAAAGCACAGACAGCACCTCAGCCACACTATATGGAGTCATAAGATGAATATTTATACTTACAAATGCTGGTCTGACTGATTAAATGAGACCAAACATGAAGCATAAAGAACTATAATTTCAAAATAGGTATGTCATATGCTTCTTTAACAGTAAAATGATTAGTGCAATATAATTGTCTACATAAAGTCATTCACAAAATGGTGGAATACAAAGTAGATATTCCAATCTGCTCCATATTCCGGAACTGATTTCTAACAGAGTCTCTCCTTAGCTGATAACATTCTAAAATTAGATCTCTAAGAGAAGATTGTATCTGCCAGACGCTGTAAGCACTGCACACTAGGTCTTCTTTAAATTGTATTACAGAAGAGGAATAAAACCAGACGGGAACATGAAAATAGGTCTGTAGGGTTTAAAAAAAAAAAAAAATGTTAAAGCCTTAGTTTATAACTTACAATTGAAGGGCTAACATCAGAAGAGGTCTTCAGCCAAATATGATGATTTGGGCCCAGACAGTTCCATCTGAGCAAAACGACAGTGATCTGGAACAAGAACTGGAACCAGACTAGAGCACCAAGCTTGGAGTATTCTGGTAAGCCACAGCAGGAACTGGATCAGACAGAGGATGCCAGGCTACAGTTAAGAGAGAGGCACCAAGAAACAGGTGTACTTATGAGTTTGTTAGATATAGAATCATCATTAAGTTTGAGACCAGAAGGAGAAATAAGGATTTTAGATGTGAAGCTAAGACAGAGTACTAGAATTGCCTAGTTGTGGAGAAGTTAGCTTCTGGAGGGACTTCACTCGCTGTAGTAGTGCAGGAGCAGGAATTGAAATTGCTATGGCTCACCTGACTTGTTGATCTGTCAGGAGCTGCCTTAGCATTAGGATTTGTCTGGTTCCTGGGGGATGTCCATGCCTGGATTTTACAGCCTTTATTAAAAGGTGTATTACTATGCCTTCAGTGCTCAATTTTTTTTTGTTTTTCGTTTTTTTTGTTTGTTTGGTTGGTTGGTTTTTTTTGAGTGGCATTTGTTGTTGTTGTTTGGGTTTGTTTTTTTTTTTTAGTGCAGAGTCTGCATTCACAAGATGTGAAACAACAGCAGATCAGTCTCTGTATATCTAAGGACATTGCTCACTGTTCTTAAAATGATACATAGGCAATGCCTACCCAAACCCTGTAAAGATTCATTACCATTTCTAACTTATTCTTTTTATAATGGAAGGAAGCTGATGTGAAAAATTAGATATATTATATATGCCTGGCAACCAAACAGACAAAATAGCAAAATTCACAACTACTGGTTTTATTTTTGGTTTTTGTTCTATCTCTATCTCTATCTGTGCATTAGCTATCCTGCTTGCCCAGCAGTAGAGAAGCAGTGTGTATCCTGGAGAACGTGTTACCTGTGAACACTCTGAAAATAAACACAGAAGCAGCGGATCATTTTGAGCCTTTCTCCCCAAGTTCCTGGTAGTTCTACATCTCATCCTTTACCATCCTATGATATACATCAGAGAACTTGCTGTCTCTGATGTCACCTGGAGGACACATCTTTGCATAGCTTCATTTCCATCCCCCACCTCCCCCACTCTGCATTTTATTATTTTGAAAAAAAAGAAAAATATTTGTGATGTTCTATGAAGCTCAGCTTGCATCCAATACTCATTTCCCCAAAGTAGAACTCAGTTTTCATAGGTAAATAAACCTACACTTTCAATTAGAGCATCACTTTGTTGAGGGCACGGAAAACCAAACTGGGGCCAGGGGAAAAATTGCCACAAGATGATTTTATGTTTTGTACCAACATACACAAAACTGGCATATGCTTTTAAGCAGAATTTTTCTCAAAAGAAACATACTGTGTTTGTTATTAAAGTCTGGGGGATTTGCAGCCCTAACCACATCATCAAAGTCTTATAGAGTCCAACAACATGAAAAAGAAGTATGGATCAGCTAGAGACAGAGAACATGTCTTAAAGATATGCAATCAGAAAATGTGATTGAAACACAGGAAACACAAAGCAGGCAGAAAGTGACAGAACAGATCCCACTGAGGGCTATGCAGCTCTGCTCGCTCTACAGAGCTGCAGTCACATAGGATGGGAGGGAGAGGGATAATGTACTCATGAGTTAGTTAGGGTGATCCCAGCTCAAAAAGACAGGTATTTTTATTTCTGAAATAGTTGTAAACTGGATAACAAGAGCTATGGTGTAGCTTCATGAAGACTAGCTAAATGCAAAATCTCAGGCCATCCTGAAATTAAAAGAAGTTGTCTTTATTCTTTTCCACCAGACCAAATTTCACTCTGGTGTAATGAAAAATTCCTGTTCCAGTCTAGCATCTATGATTTTTTTTTTTCTATTCCAGTTGTGGTTTTGGAACAATTATTCCTTTGTGTTTTGTCTGGCAATTACTTGCATTTTGCCAGTAATGTTGTATTTATTGCTATTAAAGAGCTCTATGCCTTTGCTGCTGCTCTACTATGAAGACATTTTTTTCCACCAAAGCTTTTACCTCGACTCATCTATTGACTACCTCTCATCCAGGCACCTAGATCACTGTTTCCCTAGTGGAGTAGGTTTTCTGAATAAAAAAGAGCTTCTTGTCAGGCACTCTGCTTGTCTATCTTGCCACTAGTGGGAAGGTGAGTAGGAGGTAAGTCTTCAGCCATCCCAGCCCTCTCAGATGCAGCTGTCTACAGGCTATATAACATCACTACCTAATTTACCTTTTAGCAACCATTTTAATTTGGATGAAGTTCATATTTCTAATGAGTTATTAGCTAACTTCAAAAGCAATAGTTTCACAGTTCCCTCAAGACATAAAGACTGTTACACAATTACAGAAGCTATCACAGAGGACACAAGGTATTTAACAAGTGGCATATCCTAAGGTATTTTTTTTACATAATTTTTCTACAGTGAGGATAATTCTTGACAGTGAGTAATTCACAGTCGATATGCCCTTAGGAATAAATAGTTTCTCCTTCTCGTAGGCAGAGTAGCCTATGGAAGGGGTTAAGAGTAATCAGCAAAAAATTGTTCCACTGGGGAATGATTGTAAACACTAAGAACTTCTTCCATTTCTTTCCCTACTGTAATTACTGCTTTTTTCAAGAGAGCAGTTTGGCAATCCTGAAACCTTAACCTTTATTTCTAGTTATAAATCAGAGAACCATCCCCTTACATTGACAGTTGCCATATAAAATCTGTTTCTTGCAAGATTTTAAGTGGTCCAGTGTATGAAATCTAAGAAATTGCAGAACACATAGATTTAAGGTTTTTACACTCAAGTCAATGACTTGCATTTAACATTATGCAGACAGGATACTGAAGTGTCAAGGTTGAAGGTAACAGAGCCATAGTAAAAATTATTTTCATTTTTCCTTCTTCTGCCTGAGACAATAATGTAGAAACATTTACAACTAGTGTGACAAAAACATTTTGAAATATATAATTGAAAGATAAGAAATAATTCAGACATAAACAATATTTGTGCATGGTTTTGCAAGTGAACTATCAGTGCCCTGATGCAGATTTAGTAAAGAAGCTAAAGAATTTCCCTGTTGCAGAGGCCAGAAACTGCTCAGTAGTTAAGATCTCAAAATGATGCTAACAAAGGATTAGGTGTCAACACGGGCTTTCAGTGAGTTGTGTCCACATTGATAGCACTTTCCCAAATGAGAACTCAGAGCTAGAGAACTCAGAACTAGAAGCATATGTTCAGCATATGTCCTTTCTGGTATACTGTGTCCCTAAAATATTAGTGTGATGACTAGGATAATCAACCTGTCGAAATAATCAAGAGTTTGCTTCCAAGAGTGATGGAGGGGTTTGCTGGGTATGTGAGTCCTCACAGGCAGCAAACATTTTATTACTAATATCTCACTATTCATTGCACCTGAATTTCTAATGATCTATTAACAGTTGGATATTCATTATGTAAATCTAAATGGTGGCTCTGTTCTCTGCATTTCACTATTTTTTTTAATTGGTTGAAATTTGGCAACACAATCCTGGAACAATCTACCAATGACTTCAGTGACTTCTGGAAAATTTTTGAATGTAAGAAAAAAGTGATTTCACATCCACTACACATGCTGTAGTAATATCCAATAAAAAAAAATTCTCATTGCTTGAGGAAAGTGTGGAAACATGGAAACCTTGTTGGAATAATCCATTTACACAAATAAACATAAATGTATCTGTGTCTTTCCCTCAGAGTCTTCTGACATGCAAGTCAGTACAACCACCGCCCTGGGCCCAGAGTTATGAAGTCTGCTCAGAGCCGTTGCCACCTCCTGCTGAAAGTCCTGGGACTAACCTGTATGGGACCTTAGTTATAGTTGGGGAATAGACCTCACAGCTTTGCCAAGGGCTGCCCCACAGTCAGACACCATGGGTCCTGGCCCCACAGCCCGCATGGCTTCATCCACCGTTGTGTCCCATGGAGCTCATTTGTCTGGGACTTTGTCCAAAAATAGTCCAGGTCACAGCATCAGGTCATAGCCCCATGGGCTGACCTTAACCCATTGCACCCAGAGCAACACCTGCCCCTCAGTTCAGCAAATGCTTTAATGAGGATCTGGTGAAGGGACCAATGTTTAACCTTCAGTGCTGTGTAATGCCTTACCTGCCCGACAGACACTGGCCCATCCTCAGCAGTAACTTTCCTCCCCTGCAGTATGGCCAGCCAGGTGTCCCCTCAGGCAGAGAGCAAAGACCCCTGTCCCAGGCCCCAGGGTCACTGTTCACTGCTCTGGAACAGCACTTTGGAAACAGCAATCTCACAGCCATTGCTGAGACTCCCTTGCTAGAGCTCCAACAGAGTGGCCAGTTAGTCACCAAGGGCACTGTCTGGTTCATGGAGCTGGCTATGGGAACTGGCTAGAAGGGAGAAAGTCCTTGTAGCCCACTACACACTATCACTGAGAATCTCAATTTTCAGATGGCCGGGGTAGAGCCCGCTGGAGCTTGTGAGAACTCCTGAACATGTCACTTTGGAGAGGTACCTGATGTCATGCAGGAAAGTGCACCAGAGCCCCTGGGGAAGCCCAGCCACAATTTCTTCTACTTACCATCCACAGAGGAAAAGCCCATGGAGGTGGGCACCACCCAACCTCATCCCATACCCGACGAGCAGGGATATGGGTGAGGAGGAGGATAATGCTCTGGCTGTGTTGAGAAAAGCCACTAGACCAACTTTCATGCCCAGACCATTGCAAAGGCAGTACTGGTTGGGACGCATTGGCACCAGCACCCTGCCACACAATACTCTTTGTCTTATGTTTTTGGGACAGAAGCACTGTCTAATCCACTGTGCCCATAATTCTGTGGCCTCCAAATAAGTATGAATGTCCAGATGCTTACTTGGCCGCAACATACCTCAGCCAAGTTAATTGCTATGAGTGGGAGCTGTGGAGACATTCTGCTTACAGTAAGCTATGGGACCTGGACAGGCAGACACTGCTGTATATCCCCCTCTACAGTTATCCTCAGACTGCCTTGGCTGGAGGAAGCAAACCCTTATCACTGACTGCTGGTTGGGATCCTTGTGCTCATGTGTTGTTATCCCCAGCTCCTTATGGTGTCAGCCCAGTTTTTCTGCTTTCTGACTCAGAAGAGTTTCTTTGCCCTTCAAGCTTTGGATTTAAAACCCATTCAGTGAAAATAGCAACCAAAATTAGATGATTGTCCTCTCACTATCGCTCATTAATTAGGCTCTTGGGTTTTGTCTTCTTTCCAAAGGATAATTTGCTCGTCACAAAATCACACCTTCAGATGTCAGTCTTCTCATTGAGAAAGACAGAACTGAAAGATCTTGGAGAGTGAAGTGCCATTTCACTGTAAATGCTCCATAAAAACTGAGCTCCACAAAAGACATGATGGTATTCTGACATTGTCATACCCATGCTATACTCAGTCTGTGGATATGTGGCAGACTTGGCAGTCTCTGAGTGCTGAATTTTCCTGCTTCTTTAAAGAAGCTCTTTCTCTCTGCCCAGTAACTTTGTGGGCAATTATTGAGGTCAGAGGGCTTATACATCTTTTCTCCCCTTCCATGAAAAGGTTAATGGACAGTTTTTATCTGTTTTTAGTGTTGTATGGTGACCACAGCAGAGCCTAGCCTTTGACCAGCACGTGTGAATTTAGCACGTGGTTTCCTTGGCACACCATATCTACAGAGAGCTTTATGAGCCTTAGACAGAGATCATTTACAGAACAGTTCTCTCTGAAATTTTCAAAATTCAAAAGGAAGAAACAGAAAGTTTTTAGATAGTTTGCAAAAGAATAAAAATATGGAATATTTGAGTTGAATATTGATATAAACCTGCATGTGTTATTAAACTAATAGTTGCATCTCAGTGTGTTTCAATGTTTTTTCCAGGCAGTATCAATATTCGATCAAATGAGAACTTAATGGTTAGCCTCTTTGTATCTCACCATTTCCATGAGGTAAGTCTCTAAATGGTAAGAGATGGTTCTTTCACTCATTTCCATGAAGTTATATGTTTTCTTCAACATACCCTCCATTTCTTTAATTAACCTTTCCTCTGTGGAAGTAATTTTGTTTTCAAAACCACTAGAGCCAATTCTAGATGATGGTGTCTTAGTAGCACACCTAGAACTGCAAGTGTTGTGCTACAACCACTGAGAAGTGAACTTGTGGTACATTCATAGCTGGCACTGTTTGCTGCATAAACACTAGACTCAGACAAAAAAAAAAATGGCCAAATATCTGTGACACACAGAATAGACAGGACAATAACATCTAGATCTAGAGCTGACATGTATGTCTATGGAAAATGAAGGTGAAAATCTGATGGAGATTATGTAATTACTAGGTATCTAGTTACATGCAGCTGGTTAATATTCCTACTCCATACACATACACAAAAATGATTCAATTTTTTTCTAATATAAAATTCTGGGTGAGCAAATTTATTAATTGGTCTCTAGTCTCACTGCTATTTAAATTTTGGTCAGAAAGAATTCATCCTCAGGAACTGGTGTGCCGTCTGGTTTCTGTTGAATAAAATATGATTGAAATTGATTTGAACAGTTTTCTTAGCTGCAGAAAAACCAAAACCCTTTTATTCTGGACAGATTTTGAATAGGGTACTATTATTTTTTCCCCTCTGGCTAGAAAAAAGCCTCATTAAGAACTAAGAATTGTTACAGGATCTTAACAAAGCTGAAGTTTCTGTGAGTGATTTATTTATTACAAAGAGTAAATTCATTTAATAACCATGCAAATTATCTTCTTTTTTTTCATATTTTATTTTATACTCAGCTGGTGTATTAAGTAGAGCAAGCCAAAACCCTTCAATTTTTTTGACAATGGCAGTTTTATAGTTGTCTTCATAGTAACAGATATAAGAAGAACTCTTCAGCTGGAAATTTGATTGCACTTTAAGAAAAGTATATCAATTCAGTTTGTTTTTCCTCACAGAATCCTACAATTCATGCTCTTGTAATACAGAAATTTATGATACTGTCCATTTACATTATATTCTGATCCAACTCCTGTGTAACCTTACAAGAATGCTTCCACAGGATGCACTGGAGTACAAAACTACCACAAAACCAGATCCAAACATTCCCAAGCTTTCAAAAAGTTTGGAACTTTTTCTAAATTTTTGACTCAAATCCATCTGCAGTTAAACTACAAAGTAATGTCTTGGTAAACTACAAAGTAATGTCTTGTTTCATCTTAGATTGCAGTGTGTATTCTAATTATGCAAAATTTTAGCAAAGAGAATTAGACTAATAATGACATATAAGGAGCTGTTATTATGCCAAAGAAAATACTGCATGATTTTAATTAGCAACTTATTGTAGAAAGTCTATTGATATGTTTTGACATCAGTGAATGTTTCAATCAAATTTTATTTTATTGTTTATACTACTATTTCTAAGATAACTGGTTAAATTTAGGAAGACAATTGCTATTGCTGTTCAGTTTTTATCTTTTTCCTTCTTGAAAACTCAGCTTACATGTATGACATAAATAACCACCTTGCCAATTCTGCTCAGTTTTCTGAGTAGGATCACTTCTTAGTTGCTCTGAGTTTGAATTAATTATATCAATATGCAGAAGATAGAGTTGATCTATCTTTATTCACACAAATCTTAATCTTTATTCCTACAAAATATATAATGTATGGATAGCTTAAAATTTTATACTCTGGACAAGGTGTAAAAGCAGGTAAAACCTCTTTGAAATTTCACACTCCTTGAGCAGTTTGAATTTGATATTTTCACCTGAAAGTATGAATTCATTGAAAAAAACAGACATAAGTAAGTATTTACAAGACAAAGTGAGCTGTCAGAGTTTTGAAAATTCTTACTTTTGCCAACAAACACAAATCTTTGACACAGAGAATAAGCATGTGGAGTGAGTAGGAGTGTTTTTCAGCCTGTTTTTGTTCTCACTCTGTTATTAAATGTTTGCAAATGACCATCAGGGTTTTTTTCTAAAATGAACCAGTAGGTCCTGCTAAAATAGCTTCTTATGACCATGTCAAAGGCACTGAGAAAGAAACACTAAATTTTAATATTGTAAAAATATTATGCAAATAACAGTAAGAGAATATCTTAAGTAAGTAAGATCAGAGAGATGATCCTGCCCATAATGTACAGAATCAGAATTACATTTCTGACCAGTCACAAGTTCAAAGAAATGCACTATAACGTACAAGTGTCCTAATGAGAACAGCCATTACGAACCTTTTCTCTCATGCCATGCTCAGCAGTGAGTAAATACTTTGTAAGCTGCCTTATTTCCACATGGAAAAAATCCCAATTAAAAAAAAAACTTGTGGAAAAAAGTGCTTGAAGTGAAAAATGAAACAAATGCTTTGTTAATGAAAGTGAATTTTTATGCTATGGAGGAACAGCCCTGTTGCAATCTACTATAATACAGAGCAAGAAAAGCTTAAAGGCTTTCATTTCACATTTTAAAATGTGCCAGTATCTAATAATTACTTAATATTGCGTTTTACTTTGGAAATTGGCCCCAGATGCTTGAGGATCCCATCCTGAAGGTGCTTTGTGTTTCTTGGCTTATACTCTACCAACACAACACACCCAGAAGCAAACATGCTTGTTTCTATCATGAGATATTTTCTTCTTGTGCAGAGTTACTTAGTCTTGTTATCATCATATTTAAGATAGTCTGGCCTTCTGGTATATTTTTTGTCATTATTGTGCTTTTGGACGTATAATACTTAGAATGCATCTAAGAAGCGCATTCTATGTGCAAAGATCATCAAGTACAACAGCACACAAAACAGTAATGCTGTAGTTCAGAGACTAAGCAACTGCAAGCATACATACAGTCACATCATCCACAGGGTGCATTGAATTTCATTATTCAACCAATACAGATCATCATGAATATGGAAATATAAAATAGAGAGATCATTTTCTGGTGCAGTAAAATGGAAAGGAATAATTAGAGCCCTTACTTTGCCAAATATTAATCTACAGCAAAAGGGTCAGCAAACAAAAGGGAAAAAAAAGTAATTTTTCCATAAGCAACATGATACAGTATGTGATATATTTACAGCAGGATGTGAATGTTTGAGGCTATAAGTTTGTAATAGGGAGATCATTTCTCCTTCTCCACTGATATAGTATTTCAAACAGTGGATTATAATTTTTGGATAGAGTTCAAAAAGTACAAAATTCAAAGACTGATGACATAAGTTCACTTCATCTATGGTTTCATTTAATAGGCCCTGGCTGTATTTTTTATATATGTATAACTATAAGCTAGTTCAGTTTATAGAAAATGTACCCCATTTGCAGTTCCTTGACTTTACAAATGAGCTATTGTACTTTTGTTAGAGTGTGTGTCTTTGTGTGTCTACCTATCTATCTATACAAAAATATATACATATTTATCTTACAACACTCATTGTTTTAAATTTTAATCATGAACAATAACTGCAAAGTGCTCAGAGTTTCAAATGTTTTCCTGAGTGCTGCAGAAGTAAAACCAAAGAAGTTATAGCAATGTTTAGCACAGAACAAGTGCTTAAAGGTGCAATGTTTCATTTTGCTGCGATAATCCTTTGAAATATGTCTTATCTTCAAATCAGTTTAAATGCTCCTAAAAAAGAAAAAAAAAATAGAAGTATATTAGTTCAAGGATAAAAATGAAGAGCAGAATGAGATAACTGTCTGATTCCTCTAGGCCTCATAGCCATCATCTACACAGAGACTACACCTTTAGCATTTACTTCCCACCATATTTTGGAACAGACCTCAAATGCATATCACTGCTTTTGGTGCTTGCTCCAAATCTCACACACTCTGGGCAACTTCATCCAGGACACTTCTGGAAGCTTGCTCAAAGAATTCTCTCCTCATGTTACAGTCTGGCTTATGTTCCACATGAAAAAATAACGGGACTTGCACTTGGAACAGACTTCAGTTTGGTTCCTAATGAGAGCTGTTGACCTGTCAAAACTACACATGCAGATCCAAAACTAGATCTACAGGGCTTGAGAAGGTCATATGATCATAGAAAGATTTGGGTTAGAAGAGACCTTAAATGCATACCTAGTTCCAACCCCCCTAGTTAAGAGCTCCATCTAATCTGGCCTTGAACACCTTCAGGGACAAGACAGTCATAACTTCTCTGGGCAACCTGTTTCAGGGCCTCACCATCCTCACAGTAAGTATTTTTTCTTTCCTAATAGTTAATCTAAACCTACTCTCTTTCAGTTTAAAGCCATTCCCCCTTGTCCTGTCACTCCACACTCCTGTAGAAAGTCCCTCACCGTCTTCCTTGTAGACTCCCATTAGGTACTGGAAGGCCACAATTAGGTCACCTTCTCTTTTCCAGGCTGAGCAATCCTAATTCTCTTGGCTGTTATTCGCAGTAGAGCTGTTCCATCCCTCTAATTATGTTGGTGTACCTCCTCTGGACTCACTCCAACAGGTCAATGTCCTTTTGGTGCGCAGGATTGTTCCAAAAAATACATTGAAGGTTTTTGCTTCCTGAGTCTCTATCCTGCCATCCATACACTCGAGAGGTGTGGAAAGAGAGGTTGTAACTGAAGACAGAGGTAAAAAGGTTGTTGAGTACCTCCTCATCTGTGGTTTCCAGTTTTCCAGCATTTGCAGGAGGGTTACCTGATAATACTTTTTTACGTGAATTTTTACCTGAATATACGGTTTTTATATCTAACGTACCTGTAAACACCATTATTCTTTGTATCACATGCCAGGTCCAGTACCAGCTTCACCCTGGCCTTTGTCATCCCATACGTACACAACCAAACTTCATCTCTATGCTCTTCCCAGGTCACCTGCCCTAGTTTCCACTGCCTATAAATTTGCTTCTTTCCCTAGTTTGACAAGCAGTTCCCTTGTCCAAGCCAGTCCTGTGTTAAGAAAGACTCAATGTTTTACCATAGGTGGCCAATCTCGTATGGTGTTTCACAGAAAACACAATAGATTTACTTATGTTTATTCTCTCTTTTGAAGAGATCACAGATTTACCTCTATTCTTGTCCAAATATTTTGGTGCCTTTCTAAAAAGCTCTAGCTATTGGAATAATTCTTTTGAGAATATCTGTTCTTATCAGTCAGAATAACACTATTTCTCCCCAGGTTGTAAGAGCTGGAGGAAACAGCTTATAAGCTTAGGGTAAGTATTTTGAAAATCCTAGAATGTCTACATCAATTTAATTAATTGAAGGACTGCTCACTTTTACTGAGCAATGAATGTTCAGCCTGAGTTCATTGTTGATTTGTAAATTCTCTTTTGCACCACACAGCGTTCTGCACACTTTTTATCCTGAGGCAGACTGTATGTTTCCTGTTGAGTCAGAGGAATATTACCACTTTGAAGCAGTTCCTTAGCACTCTCCAAACAAGATGCCATTATGAAGATGAGTGACAGATGGAAATACTGACATGCCTGTATCTCAGCTCTTAATTTCCTGGACATGTTGAAATAGGAGAGTAAGAAGCAGCTGGATATTAAGTAAAAGTTTAAGAGAAGAAAATTCACTGTCACTAAAAATACAAAAGTGTTGTAATATGCAATATAAACTGAAAAAGTAGAATTATTTTCCTTAAGAATACACAGTCTGTATAATTGGAAAAGCAAGTAATTTTCAAAACAGTGCTACTTCTAAATAGCAAGAAAAACATCAAGTTAGTTTCAATAATTTCTCCTGAAACAGAAAAAAAAAAAAAAANTTAACTCTGCTTAGTATGGCTTGAGCTCCTGCTTTTACTCTACAGGAAAACCAAACCATAAAGGAAAATATTTTAGCTGACAATAGTAGGAATTCCTTAAAGGGTAGAAAACAATAAAGATGCCCAAATTCACAGCTCTGACTACAAAGTGACACACCTTTTCTCTAATCTGTGGGAACAGTAACCATGAAATAATTAGAAATCAAGGCTTTTAGCAAAGAATTTCAGAAAAGCTTCCCACCTTCAGCCATGTGTATTTCAAGGTTTGGGGTTTTGCCTTCATAAAAAGATCTTCTATCTTTTTTTCTTTTGCCCTTGTGTTCCTTACAATTAGCAAATCTATTTCCTCTTTGAGATATCCTAAAGGCAGCCAAGACCTCTCTGAAAGTTTCTTGCAGATCTCACTAATATGCAGCCTACACTGGTCTCAATGCTTTCTATAACTGATCTTAAGAAAAAGAACAGAAGATATTTCACAAAATAATCAGTAGCCCATTCCATTAGTGTATTTACAAATGTAAATTCTTAGCACCTAATGTTTCCTGCTATGCATCTTATCAGACAGCAGTGTACTAAGGTCCTGAACCAGTGACATGGCACAGCAAAGACAGAGACTTGATCTGGGGAAACTGCTCTGTTCCCAGGCCCTGGACTAACGGGGGTGGGAGTCTGTAAAAAGCACTTTGCTTGGGGGAAAGAACAAGAGGCATTACGAAGCAGATGCTCTCAATCTCTAAAAGAAAGCTGCCATAATCAGTATACAGCATTCTCTCAGTCAATCCAAGGCTTTACAGGGGGCGGGGGGGAAGCTCAACAAAGTTCTTTTACCTCAGTGTATAAAAGTAAGAGGATTGTCAAACTGGATAGGCAGGAGTCTATCACACTAAAATTTATTATTCAAGTTTAAAGTAAAGCTTTGTTTAGGTTTTAATGAAAGCAAGAGAATTTTAACAACAGAAGTACTGTTCTTTCTCTCTTTCTCTCCCTTTCCACATTCAGTTCCTCTGCCCCTGCACCTGCTTCCAGTTTTGGCTTCTTGGCAGTGACACTTAAAGAGACATCAGCTGGCAGTGGCAAACTGTTAAAAGCTTCCCCGCAATGCAGCTTTGCAAATGCCAGCCATTTATTCACTGGTGCATGCCAGCTTAACACAAGGTTTCTTTTCCTCTCGCCTCTCTGCTCTCAGGTTTCAGTTCCAAACAACATTAAGCAGTCTGAGTCATGGCCTAACTGTGTGAGTATCCCTTAAATGTGGTCACTGCTATCTGTTGTCGTAATATTGTGATCCAAAGGGTATTGCCTAGAATTTAAAGTATAGCACTGTTTCTTCTTTGCAGACATAGCTGTTGGACCACAAGTTTTGTTTTATTTTAATGTTTTGTCCTTTTAAACAGATGGTAGGACAGCTAAGCTGCTAGACCCTGGAATTATTTTGTTGACTTTGTATCTTTCCTCTTCTGCTCTTCCAAGTCCATAATGCTGCACTGAAAAAAGAAATACAGAAAAAAAATTAAGACAAAGAAAGTTGCAAGCAGCTTAAGTATTCAACACAAGCTGACTGTTTCCAGGCTGCCTTAGAGATCACCGTTCACGCTGATCTCCTGCGCCCCAGTGCAAATTCAGAGCTATTAGCAACACGATATCCATTAGACTGACTCCAGAATTCTACGTGTGGTAAGACAAAGATTGTCCCCAATAGGACATTTTTCAATTTACTGCATCACTTCAGCAGAAAGTGAGAAAGGGCCACAGATGTGCAAAAATTCCACGGTATGTTTTCTTTGGAAATTTCAAGTTAATCTTTAATCTGTGTAGTCTGAAGGTTCTTTCTAGGCCATCTGGGGAGATAAGAAATGTGATTTTTATAGTTTGAACTACTGAAGCTTTTCCCTGTGTCCCAAGAGCTTTCTACAGATAGTTCTGGGTGGAAAAGAGTTGTCTCAGTGCTGTTAGCATGGATAGGCTAAAAAAATTAAATTTCACTGCAGCAACATTTTGGCATGGGACAGAAACCGGAAGCCTTATGGGCCTTTTGATCTCATATTCTCTTTCAATAAGACCTGAACCTATTCCCATTTGTCAAAAGATTTATATTGACTTTCACCAAGACCGGGCCAAGTCCTTCTGCAAAGGAGTTAGCAAGAGGAGTGTAGCCTAATTTTCTGAGTCAATAAAAGGGGTGTTGCAGAAGAGCTACAATAAACCCATGAGGAATAAAATATCTCAGTGTTGAGAGGGAGGCTGGGGAGAAAATAAAAATCTCAGGTAGATAGAGCCAGTATGATCAGCAGCTGAATCACTCAGACGGATTTACATTTCTTTATTAAACTATGACGAAGCTTTAAAATATACGATGTGGTCGAAGAAAAGACACACTACTAGACAAAAGAAGAATAAAGAAAATGCATCCTAACACCTATTTATTCACATTTGTGTTTGAGAAACCGTGAATTTCAAAGATTGAGAAACCTAGCAGCCTACAAACCAGTTGTACTGAAAAATCTTGACATGTGTCTATTTGTGTTTTAACTCTGGTTGCTAATATTCATGTGCCCACTGCAATATTTTAAGATATTTTCTCCCTATTTTCTGTAAAAATCAGTCATTAAGCTTGAAGGATTTGGGTTATGCTATCAGGATGAAGGTCCACGAACATAACAGCCAGTTTGCAGGCAAATTAGCCATTGAGCTTTGGTTAAGTATATTCACAGTGGAAACAAACATGGTCCTTGAATCAATGTAAGTGCTCTCTGCTGCCCAGAGCAGTAGCACAGAGTGATTTGATGTGAATTCATCTTCTGAAGGATCAATTCCCTCAGAGTAGAAGAAAAAAAGAAAACAGAACTGCTTGGAAAAAAAGTCTTTTATATGAAGCCTGACCAGAATGGAAAAAAAAAAAGATCAAATTTAAACAGCTTTTATTACGAGGTGAAAAAGGTTTGAAGATGTGAGGAGACAGCTACCTTCTGCTTGATTTCCCCATATTCAGAGGAAAAAAAAAAAGAATCTATCTTTTCTGTGAATAGGAAAGATATCTGGTTCCATACCACTGAACAACCTTCTAACCTGATTTTGGCCAAGTGTTCGGGCCGCAAGAACAGAGAGGTAGAATGAGATCAGTAAGTACATTTCTGCTTGCAGCTTTGAATTTGAACCCAAATCCACAGTCCATTTACCCTAAGATTACAAGACAACTGAGACGAAGGATGCAGAAAACAAATGTTGACAATTATATAATTTTTTTTAGCCAAACGAGATGGAGAAGAAGGGTTCTAGCACTGTTTTCACTTACATGTGTTTCAGAGATCTAACTGCTCCAAAATAGTGCAGTAGTAAGTGTGACATACTCCTGGTTTTGGAAAGTTTATTTTGTAAGATAGATGAAGCAGATAGTTGTCCTGCTGACTCTGAAAAACAGGAATAAATTTTATAACAAAATATGTGCTTGGCTCAAGTTTGACTTTCTACCAGAAGAGCTTGGTCATGTTTGTTGTCCTAGCTAAACCCCTAGATAAACCCCAAATAGAGTTTCTGAACAACGGATTGCTTTGGGAACTCAGAGGCACCACAGAAAACCTGAAGATTTGACTGAATTATTATGATATATTGTATCTATTCCATCTCAGAACAGCTTCAAATATTGAATAGAAACGAAAGGTCTCTGAGCCTCCATAAACAGATGACCAGAAAAGGATTTCTG